>JAHZND010003336.1:0-25132 GCA_027744115.1 Acrocyrtus sp. NNG-2020 | reverse complement strand
GCCACCCCTGCTCTTCAATCACTCTCAACACATGAGGGAAAAAAGATATAGGCAAACAGAGTGAGTCAACTCTTGCATTTGCGAGCACTGTTGGTTGCGTTAGTGCAGCTGCAATGATATATACCGCTTCTGCAGTTTTCAGTTGTTCCAATGTCGCAACTGCGACAAACTTGGATATCGGGTTTTTTAGTTGTCGAAATGTTGAGGCGTCAAGGTTAGGTTTTGAGGCATGATATGGCGCAATCCCGTCAGCCCAATACGCCACCGTCTGACCAATGTATATTAGCTGGTTTTCTCCTCTCGCAGTATATATTAGCCCAACGTCACGGGAAGCAGGCTTTTTCTTTTCTTTATACGGAGTACATATAACTGGAATGCATGGTCTGTCCAACTCAACTTTAGCGTAGCCCAAACTCTTCAGTTCTGCTGCAAATACAGAGCTCACCAGCAGCCGGCCAGTTTTTTGCAGGTAGAAGTTGAGGATCCGAAGTGTATTGGCGCCACCGAGCAACATGAAGCTGTTTTCTACTTTGACATTCCTCTTCATCATATATGCTTCGAGGTATAGGATGAGTATGAATGCGAGTGCTGTTGAGGATGTGTCATCTTTATTGTGTATCATCTCGCTTTCAAGTAGAACGGTTATTCCTTCATGCGTTCCAAATCGAAATTTTGCAGTTTTCAGTAACCCCTTGTGAATGGCGGCGGTGTCGGGTTCTCTGTGGAATTTCTTACGTAGCACAGCATAACTGTTTGTCAGGTTGTTTTTACACAACCATACTATTGACATTCCAGATTGCACACATCTATTGCACTCATTGTCGTCCAGGTTGAGTGATTTGCAAGGGTGACCGTTTTCAAAATTGTCGCAAAAGTGATACGTCCGCTTAAGACGCACTGCAGAGAGTCTCCCATTGTTCAGCACTAATGTTGCGCCACAGTTTCCAGTCCACTCAATCTCTATTGTCTGCCTAGTGAGATGGGTTACTACTTGCTCGAATGAATCACTAGTCATCTGACACCAGTGACTTTTGCCAGCTATCTGCAATACCCGGCAAAATATTTCACTTTGCCATGTGTTGGATGGGCCATAATGGCTAGGACAATACATTTGGCAAACTTTTACTGGAATAGTACAGCGTGCTTCACTGCATACAAATCCCCAGTCAATTGAATACTCACTACGAAACATTAGCGTTCTGTAAACAAGTGAGTATGTCAAAAGGTACCTTCCCTGGTACTTATACACCCTTCCTTTTAAATACTCGGCAAGCACTGGTTTGAAGTCACTGTGCAGAAAGTCTGGTGGGAGGGCAAGCATGGTTGCAAGTCCTCCGATAGCCAGCAGACAACCGGAAGCATCCTCGATCTGAAGAGGAACGGGAGAAGGATATTGTGATGGCTGTCGCTTGTCGCTACCACTGCCAAACACCCTATTCAGATTGTTCACTGCGGCGTCACAATACAGATGAAACATGGTGGCGTTGATTGGAACCTGAGCACATTTTTTGCACTCCAGGTTTCTATTATAGCATCTTTTTCCCATGCAAGTTAGTCGCCAACAGAACTCCAAAAGTGCATCTTGTTCGGGGCACACTGCTACTAGGCGGGCCCTTTTTCGTTCAAACGTTATAAAGAGAAGAGGAGATGATCTAACAATGCAGAAATTTGCAGAGTCTTGAAGTAGTTGCCAGACGTGAGCGGGGTGCTTCACATTGTTGCGAGTGAAGAATAAGTGCAAAGTTCTTCTAAGTGCATCTTCTTGTTCTATGGATAACTGTCTGGTGAAGTTGTCAAGGATTGGCTCCACTGCACTATAACACTCGCTCCCATGAATCAGCATTATGGAACCACTCGTGAGTCAAGTACAACAGATGCTTGCATGGAGGGGCACTGGAACTTATAAGTCCCTCTGGGTGTCGCTAACTACACAAAAAACCACCAACACTGACGACGACCCCGTCGTTCAAACAGTACTAAACTTTTCTGAGCGTGTTCAGATTGGATTTCACACACTTCTCTCTGGTTTCGTCGCTAGGGATCCGGGTGACAATGGAGGAGAGTGGACACTATTTTGCCCTACGATGGGATGCACTGAAGCGAGGGGAGGAGGACTTAGTTGTCGACACTGGGAAATGGAATTCACAGGAACTGCTGCCAAGCAAGTAATACTCAGACATTACCGCTCGGAGAAGAAGGACAACCTGTTTCAGTTCCAGCCAGAACTGTTTTCGCGGTCCACACTCTTTAATGACGGGGTTATTTGCAGTAGAGGTGAGTCATATTGGGAAATAACAACCGGGCGCAATTCTGTCCATATCTAGTTTGATTCATTTTCTATATCCATTTCTCTTTTCATAGATATGAAGAAATTAATGGAGACTGCAGTGAGTGTAGCCAGAGAGCCTTGCCTTCCAAAGTCAATTCAGCAGCAGCTCAATCTTTGCTATAAATTTGGAAAGGACCCAAAATTAGTCAATGGTCTACTCATTCATCAGGCAGAAGCGCATAGTTGCAGTCTAATGTTCAGCATGGACAACGGGTGCTTGTCTGTTTTCAGTTGTTCAATTCCCAATTGTTTCAACCAGGCCATAAGACTACTTGACCCAGACTATCTTTGTAACAAGCACTGTGCTGTGAATAGAGCAGAAGTGAGAGGAGACCATTTCATAACATGCTTCAGGGCACTGAGGGCCAACATCGAAGGGGGTGCAATCTCAGATCGGGCATTCACCGAATCAGAATGGAATGCAGCTCTGCGAGAATTACAGACGTATGGACGATCTGGATTTGCCATCTGTTCCACAAGAGGGGTCGACATAACAAGATATAATCCGAATGCTGGGATATTTGCCGGCGGTAAATACAGCCGCGTAAAATGCTGCTTGACACCGACTTGTCTAAGAATAGTCTGTACAAGAAGGCAACGAAATAAATATAGCAATATACAAAGCGTTGTAATTAACAACAAATGCATCGGATGCTTGGAACGAATTAGAGTGAGTGGGGTTAGTGACGTTATAGTGTTCCCTCGGGTTCCGGCAATAGAATACGGCTGCAAGAGTTTACATGTCAATCTCCTCCCTCATACATCCAACAGAGCAGATGCGTTAAGATATGAGGCGATATCACATAATATCCCTAGAACAAATAGAGAAAGGGGTCTGAAAACATTTGACTAGATATTGTAATACATAACGATAACTGCCGAAAGTTCATAATAGTTAAGTGAGAAGTGGAATGAATAAATGTCTAATTATAATAAATCATCTTAGTCATTTGTGATTTCATTGTTTTATTTTGTGTTTTTTGACCTTCCTGTAACATTCCACCTTAATTTTATATTCCGAATTTCACATAGATTTTAATTTCATGCATTTAGTGTTTTTTTTCACCAACCTCATGTTGTGATCCTTTTAAACTTTATATTTTTTTTACATTTAACAGGTTTTTTTGCATTTGGTAAATTTTATTTTTTTTACATTTAACAAGTTTTTTTTTACATTTTGTAAATTTTATTTTTACATTAAAAAGGTTTTTTTGCAATTGGTAAATTTTATCTTTACATTAAAAAGGTTTTTTTGCAATTAATAAATTTTATTTTTTTTACATTTAACAATTTTTTTTGCAATTGGTAAATTTTATTTTTTACATTTAACAATTTTTTTTGCAATTGGTAAATTTTATTTTTACATTAAAAAGGTTTTTTTGCAATTGGTAACATTCATTTTTTTTACATTTAACAATTTTGTTGCAACCGGTTAAGTTTTTTTTTTGCGTTTAGTCGTGCATTTTCACACGCTTACATTTTCTCCATCATGAACATTTGCTTAATCACATAGTTCTTCTATCTACATACTGAATATTTGCTAAAACGAATCGGTGACCAGTGATGTTAGAAAAGAGCTAGTCAGGTCAGTTGGTCTTATCGGTTCAGGCCTACCGTCTATAGAGCAGTGATGAGCAACACCGTCTGTCCAATGTTCGCCATTTCGCACCGATATTTGTACATGACGTTGGTCGTCAATCCGAAGAATTACAAGAGCGTCTTTGTTCATAGGTGGAACAAGTAGCCCATCTCTGATGTGATGAACAGCTGCGTCCCCTGTCCTTGTGTAGTTGCCAATTGGCAACTGCCCTTCCCAACACTGACCATTACAACAAACGAACCTAAAATGAACGGGAAGGAAATATGAAGGGAGAATATCCTTTGTGAGAAAATTTGACACTGTTTGATTTAGGTTGATGTGGACTGGGGAGCATGTAGTGGGGGGAGAGGGAAGGGTAATGTCGTCCGCAATGGTCTTTAGTTTCCAACTCATTGTGCTGTGAACCCAGAGATTGGTCCCAGTTAGCCAGTAGCGATGAGTGCCATTGGCAGTGCTTGGCGGTCCAAGCACAGTGTTAATCCGCTTTTTCAGTAGAATGAGAAGCACAGACGGGTCTCTTTCCGGTTGTCCGTCAAAGTCGATCTGATTGGAAAGACGTTGCTGTGAGTGGCTGCATTCTAATCGGCGACCCAGATGACAAATGATGGCTCGAAACTCATCGAGATTTAATTGTGTTGCATTAAGAAGCTCCTCTACATTACCCTCATACTCTTTCATAGGTAAACCAATTATGTTTGTTGTTGTGCAGGATGTTGTCGGAGATAATCGCACACTAACAGCTCCGTTTCCCATCTGTACCCGCTGTTGTAAAAGCTCCATGCAGCTATTCATGTATTTACAGATGAATGCGTTACCGCCAGGGAGGACAAGGAAATCCCGTTCTTCAATCCAAGCTCTTAGTTCCGAGCTCAGGGTGAGGGTCAAAGGGAAGCAGCATATGGAACAGTCGTGGCAAATGCTATAATAGTTTATAATGCAACTGTATGTACGCCCCTTGTCCACATCAATGTTCTCCCAAATTAACTCCGGGACAAGAATACAGTCGGCAAGCGATGCGCTTGCGACGATAGTTCCTCCACTGCTGCTAACCAGCTCGCATATTTTTGCATCTTCTACATAGCATCGGTAGCCAAAGAGGGATTGCATACTCTTCATTGAAGATATCGTGAGCTGGGGTGAAATTAACCGAGTGATCGGGTCAGCTACTGCCTGTCCACTTAAAAAACCTGTTATCCAGTCCACTGAGAGCACACTGCAGCCGGTTGCACGTATTTTGAAGACCTCGCGTCTGCGCAGTAGTTGTTTTTCAGATGGCAATAGATAGACTACGCGACTATTTACACATTTTGCCACTACACCTCCATTTGTGACTAGCAACTTCTGTATCTTTGACTTTTCCTCACTGGCCCACTCGCCTGCCAAGAAAAATGAAGTGCCGCTCAGTTTTCCGGTGGTTATATGTGGATCGTTCCGGTCGAATGTCGCCAGTTGACTATATTCTATCCATTGTTTGTTCTCTCCAAACCTCCATCTCTCATGAAGCACTGTAATAGAATCAGTGTGGCATATAACGACGAGTTTTGCACAGGTGATATCGCCGACGAGTTGTGCATTTTCTGCGGAAACGCTGTGTGTTTCAATTGTGTCGCCAAGTAGAAATGTTGTAATATTATTGAATGCAAGTGAGCGTAGTGAGTCTCCGTTCCATGGAACGCTACTTTCTCTATTACTGCTCAAAATCAGCACTACATCCCATGAAAACCATAGTCCAGTGTGACGAAAAGTGGCTGGTGGATCTAGTATAAGAAGCCAAGAGTCGCGACCGTCCATCCTGCTCAGTTGCTCTACATTCTGGAGGACAATCACATTGTTTCCATCTGACTCCAGCTGGAACTGAAGCTCCGATCGACTATTCTCGTTAACGTGGATGAGGACAAAGCAATCTCGTCCCCTACACACACTTGCCCAGCTTAACTGCATTTCATAACACTTGGTAATTGTATGACTGTAAATGAAAGTTTTTGTTTTTATGTTGCACCACATCTAACCAAAAGTCAGTTGAATCTCTTTAGCGGGCCGTCGAATAGTCGCTACAAGTTGCCCCAATCATCTGACAGACGCTCGTAGTAGGGCAAGCGCAGCTGTTGCTGTTTTGAGTTGCAGTCTTATTTGACCAAGTTAAACTGCACGTTTCGAAAATGAATGAGTGTATTGGAACATGTGACGGTGGAGGAGAGAGTGAGTCGTTAGTGTTTATTGGGGATACAGAATGCACCTCAGAGGGGAGCCCGGAGCATAATTATCTGCTTTTGAAAAAAATTGCATGTGAGTCTCTATATCTGTTTTAATTACATTGTGTAGCTCATATTCTGTAATTATATAATTTCTGTTTGTGCTTAGGCTACAGATACTATTTTGACGTAGACTCCCGCCCGCATTTCAAACCTTTCCTGGAAAAGCTAGCTGCAGCAGAAGAGTTTGTGAGAAGGGACAAGAGATGCACTGAACAGCTGAGGGCACAATATCCCTCTGCGACACTCGTGACAATTGTGCTGGCCGTGGATGATCTAGTAAAAGATGGGAAACTTGGAAAGGCTTGGCCCGCATTTGCAGATGAATTATCCCAACTTCCCAACTCAATGTCACAGTTATGGTCACTGGCGGCGCACAGAGTTCTTGGCACGGTCGAAGGAGACCAGGATAGCAGTGAGGGAAGTGAAACCAGTATGACATCTACAACAACAATCGCCGCTCACGAATCCCGTTCGATCCGTCCGCTTTTTCGCGTTGCATTCGATTACAATCAGAATGACATACAGCAGTTACGAGTCGATAGTTTTGGATCAGAAGTAAAGTTTAATAGCGTTGCACAGTTTGAGGGATATGTTAAGAAGGTGGAAATAAATAACCCTCAACTGTTGACCATGAAGTTTCGATGTGAACATTGCTCCCATTCATTTGTTATGGCGCAACCAAATGGGAATTTTACACTGCCCCACTACTGCTACTCCCGGCAATTGCAATGCGAAGGAACTAGATTTAGCCCATTACCATACTCGGAATCTTCAATTGTCACTCCGTGTTCTTCCTTTATCATCACAAGTGGCTACTGGAATGGTGATGGAGAAAGAGGAAATAAAGAGATCCGGGCAGTTGCCATCGGCGAGTTTCTCACGGAGCTAATAACCGTTAACGGCTACTACAGATTCACAGCTATAATAATGATCGAATGCAACGAACAGAAATTTCCAAGAGGCAAAAATTTGGGTTGCGGAGAGCTGCAGCTGGAGCGACAAGAGCACACCGGACCATCATTGTGCCACTCCACTTCGATACTGCTCACGGGTGCGGCCTTTACCGAGAGATTGACGATGATTGAAGACGGGCCAGTCGGGCGATATGGCTTATTCGCGGCTCTTGTTAACTCAATTGGAATGGATGACCTGCATCCACTAGCGCGCTCCGCCATTCTGCTGTCAATCGCATCCGGAGGAGATTTCCAGCGAGCACATGCCCCCCATACCCGGCAACACTCTCATCTACTCGTTGTTGGTGAAGGACAGTCTGGAAAAAGCACACTCATGCGGAAAATATGTAACCTAGTTGGGAATGGAGTGCTAGTCAGTGGAACTGAATGCAGAGTGACGAATCTCGGTTTAGCTGTATCGCAATCTGGAAGCACAGGGAGTGTAGAAGCGGGGTTGTTGTTGCGGGCTGGAACTGGAATGGTCGTAATTGACGATTTAAGCGGGGCAATTGCAGAATGTGGAGCATTACTCTTGCATGTAATGTCGGAACAACGCGTGTCAGTTGCAAAAGGGACAGTGAATACGAGCTTCGAATGCCCAGTGAGTATAGTAGCAAGTGTTCGGGTGTCTGAGAAGGCAAAAGGAAAACTTTCATCACTAAAACTCCCACTTGCACTCCTCGATCGATTTGATTTTATTTTGTGGCTTGGTGAGTCGGCTTGCAGGACAAATACTTCATCGACTCCAGCCTGGCTACAGACAAGTGATAAACTGAGTGAAGCTGGAACGCTACAAGCAATTTCATCGTTGCGGAGATTCAGAGGAGAGGTAAAGTTTCCTGCCAATGCAGCCGCAGCAATTGGACAAGTATGGAAGAGTGAATGTGGTGGGAGTGAAGCTGGGACCAGACAGCTTGAAGCACTTTTCAGAATGTGCAGGACTTTGGCGGTCGTGGATGGGCGGGACTCGGTAATGCCAAACGATCTAGAACACGCCGTCTCTATTTTGCGGTTCATGCGGGCTACAAAGACGACAGGTACGAGAGTACAAGCTGGTGAAAGTTCTACAGTAGCTGCAATGCAAGAGGGACTCATGAGGATACTGAAGAAAGGGGAAATGGTTCAAGATGCACATCTGATGATAGTGGGAGCTGCTGTCTCATTTTCGGGTGGCATATCTGAGCTAAGGCAGTGTCTGGTTGACTCGAGAGTTTTGAGACAGGACCATGAAATATTTTATCTGGCATGAATAATTTTAAAACACGTACAACAGCACATTAATNTTTCGGGTGGCATATCTGAGCTAAGGCAGTGTCTGGTTGACTCGAGAGTTTTGAGACAGGACCATGAAATATTTTATCTGGCATGAATAATTTTAAAACACGTACAACAGCACATTAATGTTCAAATAAATATACTGACTTAGCCACTCTAAATTTCAATTATAATGCATATTTTTACATGAGAACGGTTTATTTTTTAAAAATTCCCATTTGAACACAAAGAGAATTCGTCAACTCGTCCTAAAATGCCCAGCCATTGGGTTCATTTCAGAGGTCAAATGTTAAAATATAACTAGCATATCCAAAAATGACGTACTGTCCGAAACTACATATTACCAAAATTGTGTTTACATTGATACAACTAACAAAACCATGACGAAACATATACTCAAACATATCGAGTATGAGTGGCATTCACTTCACGTTTTTAAGGGGAAAGTGGAACTTATTCTAAGTTTTGACGGTTAGGCGTTGTCTAATCAAGGAGGGTCACTTGAACCTATCCGAACTGCTTAATGTCGTCGTTTTTTCGCTTCGTGAGTCTCTGAAATCCTGGGGTTGGAACAATTTGTCCATTCTTCCTGTAAAATTCATCACCAATAAAGGACCCGTTTAGGATACATGGATTGTCTAATCAAGGAGGGTCACTTGAACCTATCCGAACTGCTTAATGTCGTCGTTTTTTCGCTTCGTGAGTCTCTGAAATCCTGGGGTTGGAACAATTTGTCCATTCTTCCTATAAAATTCATCACCAATAAAGGACCCATTTAGGATACATGGAGCTGTTGCACTATATCCGAAATTCACAGGTGTTCCATCAATTCCAGCCTCAGAAGGATCCAGATCCAGCCATTCTACGTTGACGTTTTTCTTGTCTATACGTTTTTTTACACATATGATACAATAGTTTCTGCACAGTGCTTTTTCTGCCTCAGATTTTTGCATTGATTTGAAGTTTTGATGTTCAGAAGTATGTGAGAAACACCCAGCCGAAAGGCATATTGGTACTCTACGCACAAACTCGTTCTGTGACTGTTTATAGAGTCCATCATGATGAGTGTAGGTTAGAACCTATGAAAGAGAGAATGATTCCTTAGAACATGTCATCAATTTACCTCTTTTTCATTCGAGGGAATTATACTCACCCTGACATCGCCCCCTCTGCGGACAGCAAATCCATCGCGACCCATTCGATGCAGGTACCGGATACAACGATACCAATCCTCTGGCGAGAAATATCTTCCTGCTCTACCAACGGCAACTCTCCGTAGCTCGCTAAAGGCGTAATTGGTCATCCTGATGAGCCCTTGGCCATTCTCTCTTGGTTTGTGAATAGGACAAAAGAAATCAGGGCCGTTATGTACTGTCCCTTGCCTGTAACACGAAGGTGTGGCACAACTGGCGAGAACAAGCGCTCCGTAATCAACGCTAAACAGTACACTATTGCTGTGTGTAAAAGGCATTGTGCAGAAGATGGATCCATTTATAGACGTTGGGTTGGATGCGATTGTCTTGCAAAATTTCACCAGTTCTGCTCCTGTTGCTCTGCCTAGTCCAAGTTTCAGTTCGAGTTGCTCAAGTAGCAATCTGACATCTGTAATCATCATTGGGGCGTTAGTATATGTGCTATTAGTAACTCTATAGTGCAAATTGTCAAACCTTTGTCTGTGATGACGCCGTCATGGAATAGCTCACACTTTGCATATATCGCTGGATGGAACTCAAACAGATTGGTTCTCTCGACACCTATCTCGATTGGCATTGTCTTTGTCCGTAGTCGTTCAATGATTTGGGCTGCATTTGCATTTTTGTGAACCGAGTGTGTGGCGGCCGACTGAATAGTCTGTGGGTCCCAGGTTGGGCAGCGCATTCCCCCACCTCTTGGATATGGACAACCGTGTATGGGGCAAAATAGAATCCATTCAAATCCATCCTTTACCACAAATCCACAAAGTTCTGAACTAAACCCGATTCGGATGTTGTCTCTTGATAGTAGTTGTATGTGCAGAACAGAGCCTTCACTATCAATGGAGTCCTGTAGTGCGTTCCACAACGGCTCATATCCACCCCAGCCGTTCAGTGCCAATGCCCATTGGACCTTCGCGACCAGTTGGCTAGGTTCCATGGAAGAGTCAGTGGAAGAGTCGTTGCATGCGATAATCAAAAGAGTGGAACAGAGAGAGGGATTGACAATTGCGAATGGGGTACAAAAGGATGCTAGAAAATACTTTCATGAGATTGAGTTAAAGCGCAGAATTGGAAGGACTGGTTTCGTAATTGGAAGTTGTGGGTCAACACTTTCACTCGATAAGCAGTTGTGTGGTTTAGTTGTTAGTCTGAGCAGTTGCGCATATGTTGCCGTATGCAGTAAGTTAGGTTGCTTCCGACCCGCCACCCACTCTACACTGGTTGCAGGGGAAAGCTGTGACAAACACACTCATATTGTTGCTGCTGTAGAAGATAAACTTGTGGAACTGGCACATGACATCAGCTGTGAAACTGGAAAACCAGAGTTAGAATGGGGAGAGTTTATGCAGAAGATTGACATGAATAGGCGAGAATCGTCTATTAATGGTTTGCGAGTAGTCTGTCGTGTAAAAGGTTCTCAGTTAGTTGCCAATTACACATCGATGGAAATGAGTGGTAAATTAAATGTGTGTAGTGAAGAGTGGTGTTTGAGGGCAGCAGTCGATAATTGCTTATTCTGTTCCAAGTGCCTTCGTTGTCAGTGAGTGAAATGTCATGGAATGTTAAGCCTGGAGAAGAATACTGGTGTGTTGTAGACCGACTAGTTGATATTGGGAATGAATTGTTTAAAAAATTAAATATTAATAATTACGAGGCTGCAAAAAAACATATTGGACGAGCAGCTAGTCATAATGTGGTTCACACTATTGAAATTGTTTTAATAGATGGATGCAAGGCGGGTGTGAAAGGCAACGGTGTTACAGTTGAGATTGATTATTATAATGGCAGCGGTGTGTGAAATGGGTAGTAGTTTCGAGTCAGCCTTGAAGCTCGGTCTCAATGTGAATTCGTATAAATCATTGATGGCATATTTTACAACAAACATTAGTGTCGAACTGAACGTTTATGGGATGTGGATTATTCGATTCAATGCCGAACTGCAGGGGTTCGAGGTCGAGGATCGTTCAACAAATGAGAGAAAGCTATTTTGTCCCCATATTGGTGAGTTTGTCTACACTGTTAGCATTATGTTCCTTTGTGACTAATTTTCATTTCATCATCACTAGGATGCAGATCGTTCAGTGGAGGAGGGATTGTCTGTCGGCACTTTACAGAAGAGATGAATGGAGAGCTAGTTCCGGAACAACTCGCAGACTTTTGGTCGAGAGACCCATTATTCAGAGACGGGAAACCCAATGACATTGATATGCAACGGGCTATTATAATGAGCTCTGGTGCAGCGATTAGAATTGGCGGCAACGAAAAATCATTCCGATCACACTCAGTTATCTGGACACAGACAGACCCAGAACTGTCAATTTTCAAACCGGGATGGGGAATTTCTGGCATCGGAGTATATGCAAACGGAGTAAGCTGTATGAAGTGCGCTGTCGCAGACTGTGTGTTTAGAGCAACAACAATTGGTATATCAGACTATGTGTGTAACTCACACAGGGGCACGAAAACACCATATAGCAGGACGACGACACTTTCACGTGAGACCAAACATTGGAATAATACAGGAATAAGCGCATGTTTCACAGTGTTTTGTTTTTTCACAGGATATGCTCGTCTCCACACAATAGGACTCATGATGTTACTGCAAAGTGTAAACCCCTCTCTTCCATTTACCTCGACCATTCTCTGGATTGAGCTACTGCGAATGTTGTATAGGCGTGGGAGAAAGCCACCCCTCGTTGTCACACTGATTGGGAGATTCGGTCTCGGGTTGACAAAATCCTTGCAGCTGTTCCGGTATGAGTCCGTTACTGGTTGTGTGACATGTGTAAGTTTAGTGGTTCATTTGTCTTTGGTTCATTTGTCTTTTCAAGTGTGCATAAACAAGATTTACAATATCAGTTTTATGTACAGCACAGTAACATTGTCTGCGTGTACCCCGGTTGCGTGCGAAGAACACTAAGCTATACAATACGCCACGTTCAGCCAACAGAAGATGACGGACTTGCGAATGATGTGTGTTCATGGCACACACGCGAGGCAGCAGGGCCACTCCCATTCACACCAACACAGATCACAAATGGACAGATTTATGGCTCAGATCACAACTAGGACAAAACGGAATTTTCTTCATTATTGATCAATCTGTAATAGCAAACACAAATTAATTAATTTGGCGGATCTTTATAATGTTGTAAATAATGTACAAGAGTGCAGTTTTCTCTGAGCTGTCTAATCCTTGTCGTGCGTGCAAAAAATGAAATTTTTAAAATTGTCTGAAGAATTGTAAATTGCAAAAAAAATATTGTAGTAAGCGCAAAAAATATTTTTTTTACATTTCATAAATATATAGGGTAGATGCAAAAAAATATTTTTTTTTACATTTTCATGGGAATACAGGGTGAACGCAAAAAATAATTTTTTTACATTCTCATTAGCGGATAGGGTAGATGCAAAAAAAATCATTTTTTTACATTTCATAAATATATAGGGTAGATGCAAAAAAATATTTTTTTACATTTTCATGCGAATACAAGGTGAACGCAAAAAAATAATTTTTTTACATTCTCATTAGCGGATAGGGTAGATGCAAAAAAATCATTTTTTTACATTTCATAAATATATAGGGTAGATGCAAAAAAATATTTTTTTTACATTTTCATGCGAATACATAAAAAAATATTTTTTTACATTTCGCAAATATATACGGCAGATGTAAAAATAATTTCCATGATTCCAACAATTCATTCAGGATGTCACAACTTACCCATACACACTACCCGGCATATATCGATGTGCTTGTTTCGTGAGCAGAGTTTACACGACAGGTGACACGTTCGTCGAATTTTGTAAACAGAGTTCACACGTTCATAAAAACAAGTTTACACTCGTTGTCTACTCATTGTTCTTTACATACTTAGAAAACAATGGAGAAATTAAATTTGAATTGGCTGCGAGAGAAAGGGTCTAATGTTTTGATTTTAAGCGAGGGGGATGTTAGCTGGAGAGAAGAAACTATAAAAATCACAAAGCGACTGCCGTCTGCACAGCAGGTCAGTGGGATTGACTTTGAAAGGGTCGAGAATGGGACTGTCGTAATACTTGCCAATCCATCGACTAGTTCCGACATAAGTATGTACGAGTGTACAGACTGTCATGTTTTCGGGCGTAGTGTAATATTGTCAATTATAAAGGGAGTAGATGTCAATTGGAACGGACACAACATCGCAACACCCGTATTAGGTGGTGCACATCTCATGGTGTTGGGTGGGTGTGGTCAGAAACTAGCGGACATGATAACGATGAACAACGGGGTGGTAGTTGATAGTGTAACAGGCACGGACACTCTCCTAATCATCAACGCAGACCGTGAGAATGTAGATGAACTAAAGACGGAACTGAGAGCAAGAAGTGTATGCAGGGTCGCATTTGACAGTCGTTTTGGAGACATTCTCGGAGCTGTGATGGAAAACAAGAATAACGAAAAGAATGTCCTCCAGATCCAATGGATGCAAACTGAGCTAAAGGATATAAAACTGCGGCTACTTGGAAATCTGTCCTTTTGGCTAAAGTGTGAAGATGAGGATATGAGAGCGATAATGTGCGAGAAAATAACAGAAGACGGAGGTACACTGGATAGCGACATCCAGCGATCCAGTATAGTTATTGTAACAAGTGGAGACTCTCAAGATCCAACTCAGATTGTACGGGCTGAATTTAGTGCAGAAGAGGCATTGGCGATTCATCGGTACTCATCGTTACTTCTTAAGGACAGTTGGCTCACTGCGTCAAGCGGTGGAGATACATTGGCTGCGTTTCAGAGTCACGAACTCACTCGTCCCACTCTACAACCCCTCTCTCACTTTCGTACACTTGAGCAAGTTAACTTCAGATTTGCAACAACAGTGAATGGTCTCATGGAGTTTGCAGAGAAAAATAGGTTAAACATTGTCGTGAAAGGAGAAGACTTCCTAGTTACCGACCTTGTAGTCGTTGACGCTGTTGCTGCTAACCATGTTACATGGCTATGTTTAAGGGAACATGTGAAGAATTTGGGAACTGCTGACTTGTCGCATCACTGTGGACCGTTTCATTCTCCGTCATACTTTCCGCCAGATACTGGTTCTCTGAGCGGTTGGACAGTGACGTGCTTGACCAAGGACCCGCACGAGAAGGCGTTCACACGACAGGCAGTATGTGTATTGGGCGGAGAGTTTGTAGAGTTAAATAGCAGCCGTCACATAGTGTCTCGCAAATTTTGTGTTTTATGGGAAAGCGCTAAAGATAAGATGACGAGTGCGAATGGAATGTCGATCTACAGAAACGAATTGTTAATAAGGTTAGCAGAGGATCCAAACGCCAACTGGACACCATTTTTGGTAGCAGAGAAGGAGTCTAAACGTCATGTGAAAATATATAGAGCTAGTACTATATCGCTTCCGCCACCACTCAAGTACATCCAACTAGAAGAGGACGAACTCTATGATCGGTTGACACATTGTATCATTCAACATCTTGGGGAACTCGGCATCGTTCGAGCACGCAACACTCCAATTTGTATTGAGATTGCGTCATATCAGGATTGTAACGGGCAACAACATCAACTCAGCACCAGTGGCCTGTTCGAGACTGCAATGGCTGGAGTAGAATGGCACGAAAAACCCAAAACCTGTATTCTGGCTACAACAATGCACATTAAGGAAGAGAAGTGGCTGGTTCGAGAAATCACAAACGGGCTGAGAAGCGTCGGAGTCCACTCGGTTGTCGTTGAAAGTGAGAACGGAGAAAAGCTGTTTTTATCAGAGTTCACACCAAAGGGAATTCAGAAGCTGATTGTCGCAAAACTTGTCGGTGGATTGCTGCATTTCACATCTGCGTTATACAGTGAGTGGCGAAATTGCTCATCATGATTATATGACAAAATGATTGACGAGATGTGAAATAAATACATGTTTTTTACAGGACTGCTTAACAGCAGAGGAGATGATCAAGTATCGACTCTATACAACACAGTAGTTGAGCTAGTCTGTTGGAATGACGGTTGCAACTGCATGGCGGGTCTGGAGGAAGACGGGGCGGTTAGACGAAGCAAGTTTGTCCCTGCCATCAGCACTCCGTTTCTCAGTGTGCGGCACGAAGGGGATTTATGGTATTTTTTTGAAAAGGGTAAAGAGCAAGTCAGGTCTTTTGAAAAGTCGCCGTCTCAAGAACAAGTCAATGGTCATCTGGAGAAAATGTGCAAGCGAATGGCAATGAAGTATGGATGCGAATTCACCGCGGCATGTAAAAAATGTATTCGCTTCAATGAAGGAGCAAAAGGAAAATGGAAAATTCTGGGTAAAGTTGTAGAGGCGGAGAATATTCAGTACGTCGGTGGATGTGGGAAACAAGGAGAATATTATATAGATAAGCATTAGTTTTATTCAATTTTCATTTAAAACCACATGTTACATCAATCTGTAATAAGTATATCCAACTGAGAACCTATATAAACGCATGAAAATTTCGATTATTAGATCCAGAGTCATATTATGATTGACAACGAAAGCTAGACAGAAATCATACGTCTTTTACCAGGCCACTTCATTAGCCGGAGCCTCTATACGCTCACTATTCAAGATTTTTTATAAATTAGAGTGTAATTACGCTAGTGTGAATGAAGTTGAAAAACTATACATTGTCTATCTCGATTCTCTGTGGGATATTTTAAACCATAGAGAATGAGATGTCATGATAAAACACACGAGGTTTCTATATAGTTTTCGTTGGGAATAATTACATTATTTAAATAATAATAATAATAATAATTGTGTTGGCACAAACCTATCTCACGGAGCTGGTTATCTGGAAGTGAATGTGGGCGGGAGTCGACGATAGAAGGACAGCGGGTCAGGAGTCCTGTAGATGACAAAATGTCATATAAGTTGATTGCAGTGATGGCGTCGTCTCGTGATACCTCTCTGCGGAACAGTAGGCGAGAATGGCCTTCGGCAAGACGCGTTACTAGTCGTGCGGTGATAGCCTCCTTGAATTTATTTCTATATTTCGCCGCCACCTTTGATGCATAACTGGCTATTAAGTGGCGGGCCTCTTCATTTACACATAATTCCAACCGTCTCATATGGCTAAGCATTTGTTGAAGCTCATTTAGTGAAAATCCACTGTCACTTGTAATTGTTGTTGAATTGCAGCGGCATGGAGTCTCAATAGCTCCCTGGATCTCGTGCAGAAGCCGTGTAGTGCCTGAGTCTTCAACTCGCCTCTCTGATTGCTCCAAATTGAGTACCACTTGGAACTTGGAGTTTAGAGCCTGTCTCTGCGTAGAAACTACGTCTTCTCTTCTATGATTCATAGCTGACATAATTGTTGTAGTGAGTGTATGTCCAAATGCTTTATTCCCCCTTGCAATGTCCATGACGCTGGCTAGCGCTTCCGCAACAACATAATCTATCGAATGAAGCTCGTCGATAACACACACTGCATTGGCAGCACTCAGTATGCATCCACTGGCGGCTCCCGAATTCTCACCCCTTACTTTTGTAACAGTCAGTCCCGCGACGGTGCACATTGACCCGAGTGTGAAACTGCTACCTGGAATTAGTTTTACACAGCGATCAAGAAGAGACGACTTTCCACATCCAGGGGGACCAGTTAGTAGACAGTGGATGGGAGACGAGTCAGTTCCAGATCCGCTCCATCCTGCGCAGAGCACAATGGCGAGTGTCAACTTTGGGATGTGCATATTTATGTGGGTCGGGAAGAAGAGTTCGAGCAGTCTGTCTCGACCAACTAGAGGCGAGTACATCTTCAAGTGTTGATTTATCTTAGAGTCGAGCTCTGGTTGTAACTTTGAAATCATTATCAGCTTCTCTGGACTCTCACTCTTTAAACCGAGTGCGTTGAATACATACGACGCCTTAGTCCGTTCACCGTTTCGTGGCTCGCTCTCTAATTGAAAAAAACAGTAGCCAGAAATACTCACCGTTTCACCAACCCGCCCTTTGGTTGCCAATTCTCCTTTCAATAAAACTTGAATTTGCTGAGTGTAGTTTTTGTGGGCGGACGGCGAGAGCGTGAATAATACTCTTCGTAGTTTAACAATCATTCCGAGTGACTCTTTCTGACTTTCTCTGAAACTGACGCTTGCAGTCATGTGCCTATTACTGCAGCTAGGACATGGTATCCTGTCAATCTTTGTTAATTTATAGTTGCAATGAGGCGTTGCCTTTTTATAGATCACCTCACCACACTCGCAGTTGTAGCGCCTGTGAACCTCAAGTGCGTTCATAGCCTCTTCTGACTCGATCTGTCCCGTTACCGAAGTGAGCATGTTGAGAGGGAAAGGGGTAGATCCTTCTGCAGGTTCGACATCTCCGTCTAGTATAACTAGTACAGTGGGGACATTGTTTGTGGAAATACGTGGAAGTTGGTCCGTAGCGAGTGTCTCGAATAGTTCGATGGTTCGCATTGGGTGATAGCGAATGGCGTCGAGTAGAGCTCCATGCAGTTCCTCATAACTGACAATAAGATGATGAGTGTAGACCGGGCTGGGTTTTTCCAGCTCCTCGCAAATCCTCCTGAGTTGTGAGCGGATGCTATTGCTTGACATCAGATGCTGCTCGACCAACCCTTTTTAATGCAAATCGTCTTTTCAGAATCTGGGAATTTATTCATGTTTTATGCTCTAATTTTATATTATGTAACTTACGTCTAGTACTATGATCAGGTTCCTCACTGCACAGCATTCTACTTTTTTAATTCACAAGCGCAATTAGTTTATTGTTTCTATGTGAACTTATTTCTGTAGTACCGAAAATTCAGCGATTGACAACAATATGCACTCTCGTATACACAAATAACACACTTTTTGTTTTACGCACTATTTCTTAAATCACCCCATGTACATATTGTATATTTTTTACATGAGTGTAATTTATTGAGCACGGGCCAGTGGCACATTTTTGAAAGTAACTTAGAAAAGTGATAATTTTACACATTTTATAGTTTTATAATTTTTTTGACTTTGTGATTTTCACATGGATTATTCCCCAAAAATAATATACTATACATACATCATGTATTATGAGAAAATATATTAATTAATTACATATGAAATTTCCCCTAACGCTTCATGACGGCTGGCTGTGAACGTGCGTAGTGTTCCGTTTTCATTTGCACGTAGAGAGAGTTCGCGGAGACTCTGTATTTCCCTCCATACAGGATGGAGAGTAATTGCTTCAGCGCTGCGGATAATTACATCGAAATATTCTGTTTCTTCTTCCATTTCCACAGTTTCTTCATGTTTACCAATTGATGATCGAGTTCGAGTTTCCGGTAATGGTTGCATGAATTGGTCCATTTTTGGTCCTGCACTGAGTGGCATAAACTCTGTGTCATTGTCTCCCCCTGTGTACTGGCTCAGGTCAATGACGCTACTCATCTGCGATGGGGTTCGTATGAACAGCTCTTGACTTGCAGACGGAACTCGCCATAACTGTTCAAACACATCTAATTCTAGTCTCATGACATGATAGTCATGCTGTTCAAAGTTTAGCTGAAGGTTACCATTTTCGAGGCGGAGTTCACCGGGTGGCTCTATTCTTCCCCCAACTGCTCCTCCGACAATATCTTCCTCTTCCATCTCCTCTTCCACTGCCATCTCAGGAGGTAATTCGACGGCGACGACGACGTGTTCTTCATCTACTTCCATTCCTTCGACCTGCCTCTCGACCACTTGATTCTGGGGAGTAGCTGTCTGAGATTCTAACATGCGAAAGGTTCTTAGATTGGGCAGCATGAGCAATAGTGATATTTGGAACGATGATACATTGACGAGTTCAATAGTTTGGATTGTGCGAAAAGTCTCCATATTGAACGAAAAGTGGCGATTATGAGAGTAAATAGTTCCTGCTTGTTCGTCTGGAACTTTGAGTTTAAAGTTGCAGAGAGTGGGATAGCTTGTTGTCCATACTTGAAGAACTTCATATGTATTCACTGGCTCCTCGAGTTCTTCCAATTCGACTTCGACTGACGAGAGAATTCGAGAGTCCAACCAAGACACAGCACGGTCCTGTGGAATCCCACTGATGACAAGTTCAGAAAGAGATTGCATCTGGACTGGCAGTGAAAAGTCTAGAGAGTTCCGCCCTGCAAGTTGGAATGGAAATGAGATTTTCTCGAGGTCGTTCGCAAATGCTGCAATCAGTTCCCTGATGAAATTCGGGGCGCATCCTATCGCGTTTATGCTGAGTTGCTTGAGTGAGGAGGACACTGTATAATATCCAATCTGCCCCCCTCCTTGAATGTCATCTGGGATAGATAAGTTAGTTTTCAACGCAACTGAAAGCTGTGCAAGCTGTGTGCAATCCCTGATTATTGCACCGATTAAGGACCTTAGTTGAGTGATATTAGGCGGAGCAACTTCATCTGAAAAATCCAGATGGAAAATGCGCACTTCTTGACCAACCGATGATAATGAAGCGGATAACTGAACAGTGAAATCTTCGTAGTCTCCATTTACATCTTCTTCTCTTCCCAATAAGCAGATACAGCGCGCAAATGATGGAATGTGTGATATTGACTGTCGTATTTCGACGAGCATGCGCAAGTCTGCAAGTCCAGCGCGAAGCATTTTCTTTTCGAGTTTGAAGCCATTGTCATTATTACTGAGCACGTTTTGAATGCCTACCGCTGCCAATTTACTGTTGAGTTCCTTTGAACAGGTTCGAACAGAGAGAACGTCACTGGCACTCAGATGGACAGCGACAAGAGGAAGCACCTGTAAAAAAAGCAGTGATTGATGAAATACTATCACCCGCTGTGAAAGTATATGATATGGGTTTATCGATATCAGGAAACTAAGTCTGGGTTGTGAAGTTTCTAGATACAGTGTCCGTTTATTTTTTTTATACTCATTGTTTCATCATTATTTGTCGGATAAGAAGTGTTGTTGTTAACTGTGCTCCCTGGAAGAGATGAGGACTTAATTCTTTTACTATCATATGACTCGTTCACATGCTTTGAAAATAGATCTATATATGTCGGCATCGGAAGCACATAATCCCCGTTTTGGCGTCATTATATTAAGATGCGTTAGTTATCTTAATGAGGAATATTTAATTATAAGCTACGACGGAATACTCTTTAGATGTAAAATCCTCTTAATCATAATGCTGATTTTATTAATTGCACTTGCATTTTTCTGTTTCATGTCACACAATATTCGGGCGTCATTATCAGTGGAAAATGTTGCGACTTGTACTAACCTGAGCACTTAGGCGACTGGTTATTTGCTCTGATGAAAACCGGTTGCGCACTTCCATAGATTGTCCAATGAAGTTCCGAAAATCTGTCTCATTTAACAGTTCTGCGATGGCGTTAAGTGGGAGTGAGGGTAACACCTCATATGCGTTTCGAGTATCATCCTACACGGAGTTTTAAAAATCATACTAATTAGTGAACCTGGAAATTTAAATACTGTAATAAAGATGCGAAATACATATGAGCTGTGTCGCATTCTATAAATTCTTGTCACTATCTTTTACGGCAACTTTCACAACGTGGTTCGAGCAAGCTATTTCATGACAATAAATAACTATTTAAAAGAATAGTCCATATTTACCGCAAATGTTTATATAAGCACTTTAATACTCACCATTTTATTGACACTATTTTTATAGAGTACTTAAATTATGTGTTTAACAAATTTTAATGAAATTACTAATGAAAACAAATGGGTTTTTGAAAATGCAGTTTCTGTGTGTCAGAGAGTTTACGGCTTTTGCTCTCCGTTTCCTAGTCCAAAAAGAAGTGCGAGTTGTTCCTGTGTTTTTCCTTTTGACCTCTCTGCAATCTCTGCGCAGCATCCTTTCAGCAGTGTTTCAATGTCCATGAAATTGGCGGCATTTATGAGTTGATAGAGAGAGTGAAGTGTAGCTGCATTGAGAAACTCTTGTCTCCACTCAGTCTGAAAAAATTTCAAAACATTGCTTTTAAAATTACACAGTCAAGTGTTTGTGTGTGTTCTATTGACTTTTCCGTTCAATAGAGGTAAGCTTTATTTGAACAGACGCAACTTTGGGCTGTTTTCTATAAAAAAAAATACTTTACACTTGATTCAAAAGCACTTACATTTAAATTTTGCATCCATTTGACCGTCATCTGCAGGACGTCTCCATCGACAGCCATTATCGGGACGACGTTTGTTGCGTCTGTTTGTTCATCATCCACCTGCCCATCGCCAACCTTCTCATGTTCCACCTGTCCATCGCCAACCTTCTCGGGTTCCACCTGCCCATCGCCAACTTGTTCCAATTCAACCTGTGCTGCATGTTGTTCTGAATTGGCGACTGTGTCCTGCAGCAGCACACTAATCAATTTGGACTCCATCACATTAAAGACACTCACTTGAACTCTGACTCCATCTGCACTGAGTAGCGTTAGTTGGTCGCCCATTGTGTAGTTTGGAAATGGACACGTTTCCCCTCCTCTCACTTCCACCAGAGGTAATTCAAACTCTATATACTAGCACAGTTATAAGTGACACGAATGATAGATATAAAAAACCATATGTCCGGACTACTCGAGTTTTATTTCTTCAATTTTAGTTGATTTTCATGGTTGTGGACGAACTGGCGCCAAATGACCGCATTACACTGCTTAGCTCATCTGATACACTCTGTCAGTTGCTGGGACAAAGCTACGTGAATGATCGAAAGCTTGAGGCGGTAAGGCTAAGCAAATACTTGATGATTTGATCAGAGTCGGATTCACATTTAATGGTTTTGGTTGCAGGTGCTACCGTTTTTAGTGAATTATCTGGGTAGCGGGGATGTTCCAACTCTTCGTCTCGTCTCGAAAAGGATGAATAGTGCTGTCATTGCTACTGCATCGGAATCCACATACGAATTGAGGCAGAGTATGCATTTGCCATTTTATTATTGCCGCAGGGGAGTGGAAGATATACGAGAACTGGCAAAAATATACAAAGAACCATATCTGGTCCGAATGGCAAAGAATTTATCATTGCGACTGACTCGGGATGATTTTGCTTCTGGGATGCTACACTACACAGAAGAACTAAGGGCTTCTTTGGACCCACTCGTCGCACAACTCGGGGCGATAGAGTTCTGGTTAAATATGGGTCGAATTACTTTTCATGAGCTGATGGCACTAACGACAAGCATGTTGGAGCGTTATGGGGTTGAGATTAGATCTTTTGGTATCCGGTCACTTGGCCGCCTCGTAGATGGAAATGAAATAGGGGTAGTGAGTGATGAGAGAATTGGAGGCAATTTGACAGCACTTGTTTTAGATATCAGAGCAGCGGGACAGGGTAGAAATGGGAGTGCACTTGTTCATTCAATCGTATCTAAGGCTAATTTACAACTAAAGTTTTTATCATTAAATGCCACATTACTGACTGCTCGAGCGGCTAGATTAGAATGTCCCAATCTCAAATTACTGGAGTTTTGTGATGCCACGTATGAAAGGGGGTTGATTGATATTATCGACTCTGATAACCTTGAGCAACTCGTCTTGATTTTTACCGAAGCAGTCTTTAGAATTGATGTATGTGCGACGCTGCAAACGTGGATCCAAAAGTACCCAGTTCTTTCAAAATTAACTCTAAAATTTGCTGGTCTTACAATACCATATGAAAGTGTAATTTTATCTTATGACCCCGTAAACAACTACAGTTTCCCACTGCTAAAGTACCTAAAGTTGGTAAACATTGCGTCCCTTCCCATGGGTGTATTGGCTAGTATTGGAGGGCTCGAGATTTTAGACATCCAACTAAGACAAAGCTCTTATTTTGAAGAACGCAGCGCACAGGTTCGACTGGGTCTGAATGGTAAACTAGAGGAGGTGGGAGAATGTGGGAGGGTTGCGACTACTCAGCAGAATATTTTGCGTATGGTCTTGAAAAGTGAGGGTGGTGCAGGACGAGTTTGGCAACGACTAGGTGAAACTGCGCTACGTGAGATCATAGGGTGGAAGCTATTAGCAGATGACTTTGTGAAACGAGTACATGCAAGAGTAATTAATGGTAGATTGCATTATAGTACGAATAGATTTAGACAGACTTGATTTCTTCATTATATTATTGTATACATTGACTCTTTCTTTAATTTTAACGTGCTGGATCGTAAAATTCTACAAATGAAGTCATACACGGTAGAACACCACATCACATGTCAACTTAGTACATATTAGTTACACAATGCTCATGTAATTTAAGTGTTTCTTAATTTACAAATACCTGTTGTTGTTGATAATCGTCAAGTTATTGAAATAAATTACGCGGCTGTGGATGAGCAGTCCTTTTTCGTGACCTTAATCCTGACTGAGTTGTGCTGTAACATTTTTTTGTAAAAATTTACCCAGTTTTACAAAACATATAGATAAGGATTGTCATGTCAAAACATCTTGTCATAGATCATCTTACCATAATAAAGCCAGTATTAAGCAGCTTTAATAGATCCCCATCGTTTTCAAATGAAATGAGAAAAGAACTATCTGATACACTGCAAACTCCGCCGACTTTTCCAATTCTGCAACACTCGTAGAATACGCACTCTTTGCTGCACCACTTTGAGAACGGGCCAATGCAGAGGACGCTATCCCCTCGGACATCTTCACAAATAGTCTGATGCTGTTCCGCTATCGATGGTAAAAAGCCACACGGAAGCACTCTCGAAGGCCGGGGGGCAAATAAGTTTTTTGAGTGGAAATTGCATGGAAGGAGAGATTTGCCGGTATTCAATGGCTGCTCCAGGACCCCAACAATCATCCAAACACCATCCTTGCACACCATCCTTGCGCCATATCTTCTAATATCATCCAGTGGCGGTTCAGACAGAGGTGGCAATTCGCCTTCGTCGTCACTATTATGCCCGAAATTCTGCTCGAGCCACTTGTCAACTTTTGAAATTGACTCGTTTTCATATTCACCTTCACAATCAAACTGCCTCTTCCTGCTCTCATTGAGTGGCCCTTTCACGGAAGATACACGATGAGCAACTTCAGTTGCAACCTGCAATGGCAACATTCTAGCCTTGATCACCCTCAACAGAGGGCTCGTGTTTCCAGAAACTTTTCGTGACTGTCTGGTGCTTGGTAGTCGACTGGTGCACGCTTCTTCTGCACTATATGCCAAATTGCAGAGTAGGACACTACGGGACTCTGCAGAGCCGAATATGAAAATGTCAGCTCTATTCCTATCGAGTTTGATGACAGTAACTGCTTCGGTTGCTGCTATACATTGAGAGAGTGTTGTTGTATCACAGCCGGTGAAAGTTGAAGCACATTCTCCAGTTGGAATAAACAGTGGCAATCCTAGCTTCTCATATAACTGCAAGCCACTATTGATCGGACGTGGGCGCGGTGTTTTTGTAGCGGAGCGAGCAACCTGTAACATCATTCAATGTCATATGTGGAGATGTAAAGAAGTGCATCCGCTCGCTCGGAGAAATGCAAAAAAAACAGATGCAATTTTTTTGCATTTCTCCGAGTAAGGAATGTAAAAAAATAGATGCAATTTTTTTACACTCCTTACTCGGAGAAAT
>JAHZND010003335.1:0-12819 GCA_027744115.1 Acrocyrtus sp. NNG-2020 | reverse complement strand
AAAAACCCGCATAGTGCAGTAGTGCACGTAAACATAACAATACTCATAATGTATTCATTAGAGAAAAGGAGTGAGAGCCGTGCCTGATGAAAATTCAGCCCTGTCCAAATAATTTTTTTTGTGTTTTCTTGAGCAGAAGGAATGTTGGATGCTGTGTTTTCCTTGTAGCTGTTATGCTACCACGTGGAACGGAAAGGAATAATTTTTTTTGTAGTTGGATTCCCATA
Organism: Acrocyrtus sp. NNG-2020; assembly: GCA_027744115.1. NCBI lineage: Eukaryota > Metazoa > Arthropoda > Collembola > Entomobryomorpha > Entomobryidae > Acrocyrtus > Acrocyrtus sp. NNG-2020. The sequence goes on along the minus strand of JAHZND010003335.1, from coordinate 12,592 downwards.
AATGCGTGCTAAGAAAACAATACCGACAGGATTTACTTCCAAACAACACGTTCTGTTAATTCTCCGAAAAAATTCCTGGATGAAGTTGTAGCAGAAAATGGAGGTAAAAAAATGTGTCTCCAAAGTTTTTGCCGAGGACCGCTGTTATGACGTTGTCCACTGAAAACTTAAAAGGGTTTTTGCCCGATCTCTCCTTTCGGGCTGCACAATTGTTTATAATTTGACATGTAATTAGAATGCATAGCATTCACCTCACATCACACCTTTTTGTGGAGACGCACACAGGCGGACAAGATCAACCCAAACAAGTTTTTTCTCAACAAAATTGAAAGTATTTTTTCCCGTCCCCTCCGGATAATTTAGAATTTGAGAGAGAGAGAGAGCAAAATGTCTTTCTTTATTCACCGACAAAAAGAATGCCTGTTTGCGTTTTTCTGAAGAGTCAAGTGAAAATGGCACCGTCATCAATACTTACACAATCTCTCTGTTTCCTTTTTTTTATTATTGACTGACCAAAAGGACACAAAAACCGACCAGTCCATACTTACGGCGGAATTACCAAAACAAGAATCACGCTGGGAATAAAGCTATCGTTTATAAACTTCACAAAAATAATATTATTACTCCTCGGTGCTCACACATCTCAAGCATAATTTCCCTAATTTCTAGTACCTGTAAAAAAGTCCATTATTAAACGTGGGACAATACCGTAATACTTCTTATTCCAATTTCGGCTTTTCCTATTATCAATCTAGAATGGGATTTATGGCGGACTTGCGAAAAAAAAACAGCAAAACAGGATTTTTATTTTTTTCTGTCACAGGCTTACCCTCCGACGAGGGGCACGCGGGTTATGGAAATTTTATGCAATTTGTTAATTTTATTGAGATAAAAAATCACCTCGCAAACGCCTTTTACACTCCACACCGGTATTAGCACAGGTGAAGGTTCAAAACATTTTTTTTGATGACTTTTGATGGCCAATATATTTTACGACTATTTTACATCTTTACTAAATAAAAGGACAAGCTGATGAATAGTGTCGATAACATCATCATCTCGAGAAGATAATTACATGAGGATGGCCAACTGTGATAATGGCCAAGGTAAAAGAGGATCTCCGTTTGACCTCCACATTTACAAAAGTTCGACCCCGTCACACAGCCACAGAAAAGTGCACATGGGAAGAGGCCGTATTTCACCGAGTTGAGCTCTGTTGTGACGGAACAATGAACTAATTTGTACGCAAATGAAGCTTGACATCTCTCCCTATTGGCTTGCCTTCTCATTTAAATTGAAAGGAAAGAATTGAGTATATTGGCTTCACGAATTTATCATATTGTTCACGCACATCTCTCAAAATTGCTCTTCTCGTTAGAAATGACTTGTTCCGAGAATGGCTTCATTGATACGAAATTCGTATTTTTCCGGCTACAAAAAAAATCGTAATGGACTCTAGCAGAGCAGTAAAAATTGCTCGCAAGATTTACTGCACTTTTTTAGTCCGTCGCTGATTAAGAACTTCTTTTCTTAATCTTGATAATGTTTGTCAGGAAAACCAAAGTGAAGGGTTGTACTTTTGAATAGACGGAAAAATTGGATTTTTTTACTTTTTGTCAAAATCCTCTCAATATCCTGCCACATTTGCATTTATGGTAGTGGCGATGAGAATGAGACTGTGGTGGTATGAGAGTGGAGAGCGAGCAAAAAAAATTGGTATGAAATGAATACTTTTCCTATTAGTTTTTTTTGTGCAGTATGTGAAAATGTTGCTGTATTAGAAGATAAAAACCACTCCAATGGAAAACTCATTTAGGCATAAAATGAATTTGTCATGATACGATTTTGAGATCAGAGAGAAGTACACAAGGAAGAAATGAAAAGTTAAGAGGAAGCCAGAAAAGATAGAGGAGGAGAGAGGAGGAAAAAAAATTCTTTTTCCCGTCATTTCCTTCTTGCTTGAAGGCAGAAGATAATACAAAGTAATTTATTCATTCTTCGATGATAGAACCAACTGTAATGGTAAATGCGTGCTGAAATTGAGGTATGGCAGTAGTCGTCTCCTCCCGCCTGGAGGAGGCTGTACTACACTCACATGAGCCAAAAAGGCCCAAACGTTTTCCACGGGAAAAAAGATCAAACATATTTATACCATGTCTATTATCATTTCATTTCATATATCCACCGGGTCGTAAATAAAATGTGCTCCTCTCAAACTTCAGATTAAATTTCATAACTGCTTCATTCATTCAAACGAAATATATTTTTTCTTTTGCTAACCTCAGCGTCTTTTATTTTTCCCTTTCTCTCTCCAAGCAAGGTCGACAAGTCGGCCAACCAAATAAAAAGAAAAAAAGTATTTTTAATACGAAGCAAAAAATGTGGGCTTAAAACCTAGAAGAATTACTTTTTTTACAGATGCTGCAAAATATATTCCGTAGTCGAGCTTTACTCTTTTGCTCTGTTGCGTTTGCTGCTGGCTGTAAATGGCGAGGAATAAATGGAATGGAGACAATCCGTTTTTGATAAGTTGATTCTTTTCCGGTTCGTGATTTATTGACCACTTGGGCCAATAAATCAAGTTGGAAACGAGGAAAAAAAAGGTAAGAGAAAATGCTTCTTTTTTTTACTGCTGACATGAGTGGAAGTAGATATTTTTTGTATTATTTCCTTCCAGCATTTTTTTTCTCGTATTGAACCTGAGTTTGTTTTTATTTCTTGTTTTATCTCAGAATTTCAGCAAATGGAGTGAACCGTCAAACCGGAATTAGAGGATGTCAAGAGGTGTCCGTTGCCGGTGCTAGGAGAAAGAATGATTAGTGGTATTTCCTACTCAATTGTTCCGTTTCTTCCTGTTTCCGTATTTTTATTTCAGTGCAAAAACAACAGCCAAGGAAAAAAATTCAGTAATGTGTCTTCTATGTTCGTGAAACCATGCAAAAAAATGGATGTGAGGTTGTGCGAGAGACAGACATGTGCAGATCACCACAAAAAAATTATATTTATTGCGGAATATATTTAATTAGTATTTCTGATTATTTTTTTTGTAGGTTGATGAGATGATTTACTGTGAAGGCTGAGTGGTGACAGACTTCAAACATACCAAAATTTATAATTACCGCGCACCGCTACAGCATAATTGGGTTTTTCAAATGGCAATTTTTCATGCAAATCCCAATTACATCTAGAACAAATTGTTTCTTGTGTAATGGAATAACTATCTGGGTAATCTACTTTTGGCTGTGGCTCAATTCTCTGGGGAGTGGTATGAGCGTTGAGCACTGTTTTTAACGCCTCTCTTCTCGTTTTAAAATTGCTTGCTAAGTGGGTTACTTTCTGTGTCTTCCTTTCCGCATCTAACTGTGCAATTACTTCCGCATAGGTGATAGAGATGCTCAAGTGAAATATTTGAAGCAGCTGTAGAAATGTAAAGCAGCTAATAAAAGAAGACACTTAGTTGTGAGCCGACACAGACCCAAAAACCTCGTCTCATTAGTGGAATGCAAAAATTAGCAAAATCACATAAATTTTTATTGACGTATTTAGTCCTTGACTTGAAACTGCATTATTTTATTTAAATTGGACAACTAGACGGAAGCACAAGTGGAAATAAAATTAAGAAATAAAGTTAATTTGACTAACTACGGCGTCAATAAAATTAATAATTCTTTTAGTCATATTTTCCGTGAAGTAGGTAAAGACTGGTTCTCACATGGAAGTCCAAAAAATTAGCGAATGCAAGCAAAGTTGGGGAGCGTGGGCAAAAATGATGCCCGAACTAACAATATATTTTTCATACAATACAATTAACACAAATTTACTTTTTATGCAACCTTCATTTCCCATTAGGGAAAATGCATAATCTTGCTCTTATCCTCATCCCTAATCCCACCACTCGTTCCAAACAAGACTAGAAGATTTCTGTCTTTTTCAAATCTAATAAAAAATCTATCCCTGTCCACCAATCAAATTTTATTGGCTGTACGCATGATATTAACAACAAATGAAAGATAATATACTTGTACACGTCTGATAAGATAATGCGATGATGATGCTGATGTGAGAATAAAAGAGAATATCATTTGAGTACAACGTCTTCTTTACTCTTTTACTAGTTTTTCCNATTAACAACAAATGAAAGATAATATACTTGTACACGTCTGATAAGATAATGCGATGATGATGCTGATGTGAGAATAAAAGAGAATATCATTTGAGTACAACGTCTTCTTTACTCTTTTACTAGTTTTTCCATTCAACAGCAGACCCACCAGAGATTATTACATGTGCATATTCATACCAGTAAATATATAGATGTGCACTTGATCAACTCTCCCACAACGCTTTTTATTCCTGCTAACGTAATAATATTAATAAACGACACGATAACTAAGGGCTGCCACCCATGATGAGAGTCATTAATGGATTTTTGATAAAGATTTGTATCGACATTAAGAAAGAATATATTTTTTGTAGGAACAGTTACTTTACTTGTTAGCGATGTACACGGTTGTAAACTCGCTTTTTAAACCCTGTGGGCCATTGCCACGGTCATTTTCAGGAGAGACTCGACTGGCAGCAACGCAACAGAAAAAAAAGTTTTTCATTTCGCCAGCAACTTTTGCGCACAGCTTGGGTCTAATGAAAAAAGAACTTTTTTACACTTTACATTGCTCTCCCTTACCACCACTCTGAGAGTATGTAAACAGTGAAGGGACTCTATATCTCTCAGCGCTCACCTTGATTTGTGCAGAGGAGCATTACATCATCCCATGTAGAATTTAATAAATGATGAAAGATATCTAATTGTTTGTATTTCAAAAGAGGATTTCAATTTCAATCCGCCATTTGAGTGAAAATACCACCAAAGCAGTGGCAGCAAAGTGCAAATGCAGCTGATGAGAAAAATAATAAATCCTGACGTCACACACGTCACCATTACTTCATTTCGCTAAACGAACCTGGGCCAGTTAATTGCTTTTAAATGCCACGCAAGTATTCAGTATTTGGAGAGCATGAGACTTCTAACTGGGAGGTTTTCTTTCTGGGGAAGAGAGCTTCACGCTGTGCTGATTTGATACATTTAAAAAAATATACAAGCACACTCCTTTCCTAAATGATTTTTTGTGTAGGTGACTAAAATGAAATGAAAAGGACATGATGGCCACGATAAACGGAGGCCATTAGCACAAAATAAAATATAAAAAAAACGTTACCTCTCCTCTGGCACTATTTTTCCGCCATAATGTAAAATGTAAAATGGGAATGTTATCTTTGAAAAATTATATCACGGTAGAATGAATGAGAAGATGATATGACAAACAGAAGATAATTGAAACGATTACAAAAAGTGTTTTTGTCAGTTGATGGAATGTCCATTTGAATAATGAAGTTGCCGAGGAGGCTGTTAGAATAATGGGTGCTGTGGTTGCGTGGTAGTTAGTGACTTTTTGCGTAAAATCTACTAAACCACTTCATTACAGATTGGGGATGAGAGATTTATAGCGTTCTTTTCCCCGGACAAGTCGTTCACAGCGCTGCGTGTTTAAACAGGGAAAAAGTAGAGATGAGAATACAAAGTAGAGACACTGACCGGACACAAGCGAGCAGGAAACGGGAGTCTGTGTTTGCTCCACTAAACTGTGAACTGTGGAAAATGAGAACATCCAGTAATTTTTTTAGTGTGGAAACAGCCAGCGTCCCACATATTTGCGTCTGCTGCACAGTCTCTCCTTTCCTCCGCCACTTTTTTTTCTCATGTAAAATGAATGCGAAACTTTTTCAGAGAATTAAATTTCTCTTCACATCTGGGTAAAAGCAGCGTGATGGAGAGACGTAGAGCAGGAGTCTCGGTGCTCGCCTTGTAAAAGTGCGGAAAATGTAGGTTGAAGTTTATTTTTTTCTCGTCTCTCAGAGTTCAGTGTTAGGAAAACCACCAGAACTCCCCTTTTTCCTCCCGACCTATAAGTTTTTGTGTCGTTGGTCAAAAGCTTTCATGTCCAGTTAAAAGGTTTTTGCTTAGTGGCATTTCGCTATATTTTTATTCAGCGCGAGGATGCTTTTATTCTTCCCACAGAAAAAAAAACTTTTCTTGTTTCGTTAGCACAAAAATCTGTTATGACAAGTCTTTTATTCAGCGTGAGGATGCTTTTATTCTTCCCACAGAAAAAAAAACTTTTCTTGTTTCGTTAGCACAAAAATCTGTTATGACAAGTCTGGAGTGAATTGCGCTTCCGCGGACAAGAATTTAAGGAGAAAAAGGGCATTTCTGCATTTTTGAAGTAAAGCAGCTGTTTCCGAGAAGTGGGACGCTGTGGATAAGTGCAGAAAAAAAATTGAGCTGGAAGCGTAAAAAGTACATCTCCAAAGTAGAACTCCTTTTCCCCAACTTCTTAAAATAAGTAAGTGGGGCAATGCAATATCATGAAATAACTGCAAAGTACCAGATCCTACTTACCTATTTTCTTCAAAGGAGAAGAGTGTAGAGGCAACTACACTTTCATTTAAATTCGGAAAGACAAGAAATGAGAAAAAAAGCGAATATTACTATTATTGAAAAGAAATAAAAAATTCTGTCGCCCGAAAAAAGAAAGCAATTTTTTCCTTTCATTTTCCCTTTTCTCTCAAATATAAAACGAATTCAAGAGTATTACGAAACGATCTGAATTTCATCAACTTAGGATAAAAAAATATATATCCCACTGAACTTTGAACTACTTTTTTATCCCTTACCCCCAGCTTACATTTCAATAGTTGTGGAGGTGGGGATAAAAAAAGGTGTAGTCATCCTGACTTAAGAAAAGACGGAAATAATAATGCTGGTGAATAGATAGATAGGAAAGGGCAGGAATGATAAGAATCAGAAGGAGCAGCGATGAATGAAATGATGAAGCTTTTCTGAAGTCGCCAGAATAAAAAAAAATATAGTGCGCTCTCATCTTCTCGGGGATGGGGATTAACACTTTTTTCCAATTCTAACCGTGAAAGATCTATTTCCTTTTAAAAAAATCTAATACGACTTAGGATTTTTTCGGGTAACCTTTTTCATGATTTTTTAGAGGGATCTTTTTTCTGCAAGTATCATTTGAAGGTTCAGCGTAATATATATATTATTTGATTCTTTTTATGAAGGAAAGGAAAAGTACTTAAATCCTGTGTGGTTTTTTCTCGTGGTGTCATATACATAAAGTTAAGTTACATTTCAAGAGGGACGGGAGAGAAGTACGTACCTTTCGCGAAAATAAAATAACGGGGTTAACTTTAACTTTTCTCTTTTTGGAGAGCATAGCCTCGGCGGGAAGTGATGTGCAATCACATAAGAGAAAGTTACTCGAGTCGGTTTTGTATTTTACAAAGCCAGGAGGAAACACCACAACTCACTTTCCATCAGATTTTGCGGGAGTTGCGACCCACTCCTTTCCTGCAGTTTGCACTTTCTCCTTGAGCAATAATACCCATATCCAGTTTGAGGATTTTTTAGTCCGATTTTCTCGCTACCCGCTCGCTCTTCTTATTCGCTTTTCAGAGTTGTAAAGAGGAAACAAGGACGGGTGTGAGCCACCCAAGGAATATAAACTAGGTGTGGAGTCAATTCCATGAATCACGCTGACTTTTTTTAAAGGGGCACATGTGTACACACACATGCTGGTTCGGAAGAGAAAAAAAACTGGAACATCCGCTTTTTTCTCTTTTTCTACTATTTTTCTCCAGTGAAAACTTACACAAGTCAGTTTCAGTCAGTTGCAAAAAAAATCTACGGAGGGAATAAGCTCACTCGCTCGCATACTCCCTTTCTAAAAACGAAGGAAATTGAATGGAAAATGGAGTGCTGATAAAGTTTAAGAAAGAGATCTGTTCCACAATTTGAGTAAAACTCGGGAGAACGTTGCCATATTCAATATGTTTCGTGTGGGGCTACACTTTTTTATTTCATCAGCCATGCGGAAATATATATATCCACATGCAGTTTCCACTTTTCAGTTGACATGACATGATTTTTTTTTCGTTCCAGGTAAAAAAGTCAGAATAGGCTCATCCTGCCTTCAATCACCTCAAAAGAGTGAGCTCGAAGGCGGTTTCACTAAACCAAGAACAAGTGGAGTGGGAGAAGAGCTCCATAATTTAAGGATCAATTTCTCAAAATATGTAAATAATGAATTGTTGTGCATTGAATGAGAAATGCTCTGTTTTTCTCATCAGCATTCCAATCACACATTTCCGATCATTTGTAAACACTCAAGAATAGGGGAGCGACGACGAGACTAGACTTCCCCGAGAGGTATTGGAGGCAGAGCGAGAGACAAAGAAGAAAATGAGCATTCCAATTCCATCTTTCCAGCAGAACTACTCAAGTCATTTCCTTGATCCGCGGTAATGCTCTAGTGCAAGTTGCTACGTGTCTCGCGGATAGAAGGTGAAAGTCCGCTTCCGCTTTTCCCGTACATCTGCACAGCTCCACTTCTCCCGAGCTATATAACTACTGACGGGTTAGGAGTTGACGATGAGCACTTCTCTCGTCCAAAATGAGATGGAGCGAGAACAAAAAAAACGCTTCTTCACACAAATTCTCATTTTCGGAAATGGTGAAGGTGCAACATCCGTCTCTTCCAGGGAGAGACAAGACAGGACGACGAACTGAGCTTGACATAGGAAAAAAAACTGCACGATCTTTCGTAAGAGAAAAGAAATTATTTTCTTTTTTCTACGACTTTTTTTTCTTCCCGTTTCCCTTCGTCGATCAGGATATTGTGGGGGAATAAGAGTACGAAAAGTGAAGTAGGTAGGCAGGTACCATTTTTTTGTTTGCTTACTGCCACTTGCCACTGTAGCCAGAGAGTGGCAAGAAAAAAGGGGAAAAAAGTCTAAAAGTGGTTGGGTAATATCGTCAGACTAAAGATCGATTACATCCCGATCCCTTCGTTATTGTCTTACTTTTATTCCTTCCTTTCACTAACAAGACGACAGTCAAAACTTGCTGCAATCATCTTCTGTTTTCTCTCTCTCTCATTTACAATCTCATCCCGGCCTTGTCTCTGGTGAGTGTGTGCTTCCGCTAAAAATCCCTTTTCCTTCTTTCCCCTCATTTTTTACTTTGAGGTGAGCTAAGAGAGAGAGAAAGTTGTACGCCTTTTCCTCCAAGGGAAAATGTAATAGTGGTAAGTACAGAGAAAGGAAGGAAAAAGGTGACTACATTTTCCCCGTCTCTTCCTCTCTCTAGACTGAATTGAATAGACATTTTTTTTATTTGTTTACTTGCGTAAATGGAAAGTGTGCCTTTTTGTCTAGGGGCTTTAGAGGTTGCAGTTTTGGGCGTGAAGGTACCTCCAAGAGCCCACTATATTATTCGGTGTGTCTTGTCACAATCCCTGCACTAAATTTCTGTGTCCCTTCCCCAACTTCATCCCAGTTAAGTAGCCTATCTTCCTTCTCCCCGTATACAAGTAGGATCTGGCTAGGTACCTCTAAAACAAATTTGCTCCGCTCTCCTGCTCCTATCCCGCTTCCCTTCATGAAGGATTTAGAAGGCATTAGTCTTCTAAAAAAGTCTTTAACTTGCAACTTGCAATGCATACCACATGGAGAAAAAAAGCAGGAAAAGATTTTTCCACCTTCTCCAGTTTGTCTCCTGATGATTTTGACTATTCTGGGGAGACAGTGCGAGTGCACACACACACATAAGCACCTTGGGAAGAAAAACAGAAAAAAAGCAGTGAAAGTATATAGGAGGCTTACATCGCAATTTAAGTTCTTTTTTCTCCCGCTTTAAGCTCACATTACGTGCAGTATAGCATTTACGATGAAATCGAAGATTTCCTTAAGCATTACGCCAAGTCGTTGTCCTCCAATCGTAAATAAACGGCGGACGGAGAAAAGAAGGAAAAGCACCGCCTCCGTAACTAATGTCATTACATTTCCTTTTTTATCCAGTAGAGCTTTTTTTCCCGTGAACTGTACTTTTTTTGCAAATACATAAAAAAATCTGCTCAGTCAGTCACTGGGTGGTCGTGGTCGTGGAGCGACCAGGGAAATTTTTCCAAGTTTGTTGCCGTTTTTCTCTCTGCTTGCCAGTTAAAGTTGACTTGACTCTATTTCTCCCATGACTGCCACTGATTTTTCCAGCTCAACTTTTAAATAATTTTTGAGAGACGGCATATGCATGACAGTTAAACTGCCTACTTTGCGCCTTCTGCAAAACCTCTCCTTTTGAATTTGCTCACGCTGTCAGTTCCAAGACATTCCCGAAAATGGAAGAGCACAGTCGTGATTTCTCTGCCTAGGCAGCCGCCCTTTTCTTTTCTCGGTATGCTCGGGTGGAGGCTGCTCTTCCGTATTCCTACTTTTTGTTAGTAATGCCCGAGGATTTCTGCCAACAAACCACTGCCACACACCTTCACACTATTAAGTTCCCCTTTCGATGACGACAAAAAAATAAGTTTTCTATTCTTGTGCGTGTACTTTTATTCGTGCAGTTTTGTGTTCGTGTTCAAATGACAGAAAAAAGCTCAAAAGAAGAGAAAAAGAAGGGAGAGGAAAGAAGCGTCAACGTGACGGTTCCAGTTCACCTAAAACAGTCTTCGTTTCCCCTTTTTTTCATCAATGAATGATACGATGCGACAATTTCACGAGATGCTTCCCCTTTCCCAGAGTAATATATGTAATGGAACTGGAATAGTTATGGTGTGTGCTGGGCTAGCACTCAATGTACGAATGTACGATGCAATTCAATAGTTATCTGACTAATGGCTTGAAGTAATAATAAATGCCATTTTTTATTCTCCTTCAATATTCCTGATCTGTTTCCTCCTTTCTCGGCCTTTTTTTTCCTCACTGGGGGAAAAATATATGTATGGAACGTAAAGGGAAAACTAAAAAGGCGGAAGTGTCTTTTGATGTTAGATGACATGTAATTTCCGGAATAATTTCATTTTTTTTATTTTGTCTTCTTTACAAAAAAAACGAGGACAAAAAATTTCATGTGCACCAAAAAGCATCATCCACGTCAAGAATGGTAATAATAATAATGCAACTTACATATATGCAAACGTGTACATTTTTTATCCATCTTTTTTTATGAACGACCTTCACCAAGCGACGTGAGTGATATATATGCTCTCCCGTATTGCGCATTGCATGCTTTTAAAACGTTTTCCCTTTTTAGACAGGATAATAATGTCATTACTTCCTCTTTTGAAAGCTTATTACAGATCTCGATTTGAGAATGGAAAGGAGTAAAGTAAATGGAAAATTAAAGACTTGTCATTTCATCACTCCAACTTTTTTTTACTCCCGCTCCCTACGCATTTCTTAATCTGCTTCCCGCTCCTTTTCTTTTCCCTGATGGGAAAAAATGTCGGCACCATTTTTCTCCTTTGGCCTTCGTTGGTGGCGTTTGGTATCATTTGCGGAGTACACACCCCATCCTAATGTTGAAAGCGGAGATGATAGAGATGTCAAAAAGGCTGAAGTTTTGATGCTAATCAGCTTACCTGAAACAAAAAATAATAATATTACAAAGTGAGTAACCCTGTTTAAATAAATTAACGGTGTGCTGTAAAATACTCAATCAGGCTGTCTTCTAATGGAGAAGAGGTCGGGAGTGCTGTCTGTTTTTAGCAGAACGTATTTTATTTTCATTTCAAAACTGTCACGAAATCTTGCTTTTACTCACAGAAAAGAAAAACAACTTTCATCGAATATGTATATTTTTGTAAGATGAGCCAGTTAAAAAGCTACAAATTGAGATGTGTCCTCTATTCCCATTTAATAAATTAACAGTGTGCTGTAAAATACTCAATCAGGCTGTCTTCTAATGGAGAAGAGGTCGGGAGTGCTGTCTGTTTTTAGCAGAACGTATTTTTATTTTCATTTCAAAACTGTCACGAAATCTTGCTTTTACTCACAGAAAATAAAAACAACTTTCATCGAATATGTATATTTTTGTAAGATGAGCCAGTTAAAAAGCTACAAATTGCGCTGTGTCCTCTATTCCCATTACATTAAATTACAATTTACGGGGTGCGCATTCATAAATAATTTATTTTAGCCTTAACCTGAATGAAAGTGAAATTTCTATTTTGCTAGCTAATACTCCCAGACAATTTTCACAAAAAACAATTTCCTCTCCTGTGACTAACCATATGATGATTGCTTCTTCTAAATTAACACGTATTAATTACTAATTCCCAGTTTCCCTCCTATTAAACTACAAAAAGGGGTTTTTTGTCGACATCATCGCATGCTATTATATGACAGCAAAACCAACTCTGAGCATGATATTCTAGCACGTACAAACTAAATTAAGGATGACATGCAATAATTCCAATAGGAAATGAAAATATTTATTTTTCGAAAATGATTTTCTTTTTTTTCTTAATCACGAGCACGACTAACCAAAAGGGAAGAGCTCTATTTAGCTACTAGCTAAAGAGAGAATATATTATATTTTTTGCCACACATTGAAGAAATATAATAAAACAGTCGTTTTTATTATAATCTGTCGTCATTTCTAATCTTGCCCAAGTAACAAAAACAAATTGACGACTTCCCCGTGAAGAAAACAGAGAAAAAAAGTGTATTTACAAGTTCAGAAAAG
>JAHZND010003334.1:0-14972 GCA_027744115.1 Acrocyrtus sp. NNG-2020 | reverse complement strand
ATGAGACTTTGTTCGATTTCGGTTAACCAATTTCCTGCCCATTAATTCTTTGGTTTTAGTTGTCAAACTGTAAGCTTCCGGCAAGTTTAACATGTCCAGTACAGTATCACTGACCTAGCGTAAAATCGTTGAACAGAGCTTATTGCTTCATTAAATATGTAGGATGTCGAGAGGACTTTTATCCGACAGAAAAAATAAAAAAAAGTTTTACTTGACGGGTCTGTCTGAAATAAAATTGCAGGCTAATTGATCACTTTAACTTTGATGCACCATTTTAGAAGTAGAAACGTACAACTAGATGCTTTGTGCCTGGTTTAATAGTTAGTTTCAACCAGGTAAAATTAGTTACAAGCAACCTGTAGAATACTACGAACTTATTGTCTCCAGCTTATGAATTTGCGAAGACCCGCACCGTTTCGGAATGTGCGTGTTATACGCTCTTTATAAACTCATTTTCAAAATAACTCGAAATTGCTCACTTTTGCAAACAACATGACAAAAAGCCCGACGCTAAATTGCTTTGAAAGGAGCAATTTGAATGCTCACAAAATCAGACATGTACTTTATATTTGGAAGCATCTTGCTCATCTATCCAGTTCTTATATGAATTTTATTGCGACCATTATTAATCACCCATGAAATAGTCCTTATTTGCCTAAGCAGATATGTGTAATTACACTAATTTGTAAAACAGAATCGAAATAAATAATGGGCTCATCCTTTCATGTACTTTCTCATTAGCGCCGCTTACCCCGACATATGTACGCTCACGCTTTTTATCTTCAAACATCCGCACACAGGAAAAATTGCAGCGTGCATTTACGTATTCCACAAAGTAAGGCAGAAAGATGTGCAGCTTTTTATAAGATAAAAAACTGACTGGCACTTTTAGCTATTGAGCTCCTTTTGTATTCTGCTGCTTCATTTACATTGCATTTCGACGTTAAATTGCAATTTTACATGTGTCGAGGACGAGAAAATAAACCAGACTACTCTGCAGCTCTGCTATGACAAGTTTCATTGTCAGTACGAGCTTATTCCTTTTACTGGAGTTTTTTTTAAAATCTTTTCCAGGGCCGTAGTTTTGTGCACTTAGACTTTATAAATACCCTTGCGTGGTAACAATAAAAATCATGAATAATTTTGCCCGGTCATGCCTACTAGACAGTTTTCATGAACTAGACTGCAGAATGCATAAACTTTCGATTGTGCGTAGCACTCGAAAAATTATGCGTATATACCGTAAAAAATGTTTTGCTCTCAAGTTCATTGCAATTTTGTTGAGATTTGTGTGTGAATTTGCATTCGCTGCAAAAAAATCTAGAATAAAATCAGTGAATCAAGTCGGACTGCCCCTTAGCTGATACTTTGAAGCAACTGCATTGTATTTAGCATTCACACAAACACATTTTTATGTAGGTCTAGGGAGTCTTTTAACTAACAGCTTAAATGATCATACATTTTAAACATCTTGCTTTTTGGTGTTGGTAGAATTGAGGAATCCCAAAATAGTGTACTGTTGCATTTGAGCGTTATCTTTTGGGCAGTGCATTGCCCATTTTTCTTATCTTATTGTTGCCATACATGTACATGAATGCGCTTTAGCGAGCTTTAGTACTGAAATAGCAAGCAGAAGTGGAGTGAGTGACCAACAAAACCATAACTCTTTAGTAAGGTGCTTTTGTTGTAGCATTAACTGCTTATGCACCACTGCGTAGCTACTTATTTATAGCAGGGAAAAGGGTTTTAGTGTGAATAATGCTGGGAATTCAGCTTAATCTTTTTTTTCATAAAATCGCAATTAAAATAGGCACTGTTGTAGGAAAGGAGAAGCAACTAAGATAGTGGTAGAACTTGAGTAGAGCTAGTAAGTAAATGAAAATATCGTACGAGTAAACTACACCCAGGATGAGAACTGATTTAGGTGTTCTCACAATAACAATTGTACGCTAATTAAGGTTTGCAGCCTTTTATATTTATTTTGTGGGGAGGAGTACAAATATTACAGTAGTGAAGTATTGCTTTCTGTTCACCAATTAGATTAGGCACGCCAATTATAATCAGGGACTGGACATTAATTTTGCCTGATGCCTACTAAAGTTGTTAGCGTGCAAAAATCGAGGGAAAGAACCATACTATAAGTCAAAGGTTGCATATCGAACTGGGTGGTGAGCACTGTGGAGGCGACTACACAACTTGCTTATGCGCAATGCTTACACTGAAAACCAATTTGTATGAAGAAGTGCTTGAAATAATTTATATTGATCCGTTTTTATTTTTGCAGGTCTTCTACTGGTTTTTTAATCTTGATACAGATATAGGGAGAAATATCAGGTTGGTTTTTCTCTCACTTCCAATTACATGATTAAAGAATATTGTCCTGAAGCTCGCCGCAGGAGCTCATAGTACAGTGCGATAACAGTTTTGTTTAACTTTTTTGCCGAACTAAAATGAAATGATTGTAGGCTGCACAAGGAAATAATATTAGAATGAACATAGTAGCCGATATGCTAAATTTCCCACGGTAATGAAGGAGTGTTTCTAAGGCGTTTCCAGTAATTCGGAAAACAAATTATGCCTCTGGAAACGGGCTCGTGTGGTGGACAGAGTGCAGAGTAGAACAGTATCGTTTCGTAGTGAAAATTATCTTTGAAAAAAGTAGTAAATAGGCTGCCAGCAATTCGAGTGGAATAATAATAAAGCTCGTTTGGAGGGTCAGGGAAGAGTTGCAAAACCGGCCAGTCTAGGACATTCCGGTCGAGTGGGAACAGCGTTGTTGGGACAACTCTAGTTGAATTCACGGTTGTCTTTCTGTAAGTTTTTACTTTTATTAATTTATTAACCTAAAATAAAAGCAGAATCATGTCTTTAAAGTGATCATTTAACTGGCTATGAGGAGTCGAGGTAAATTGCCTCCCCACATTTGCCTTCCTGGAGCTTTGACTCCCTTCCCTTCCCTGATTGTAGCTAAAGAAGGGAGGTAAATTAGTGGGGTGTTGGAAGACAAAATTCCAGAAAATGCAAATGCGTAGGGAGGCAAAATACTAGGGGGCATACTTATTTGTGGGGAAGGGAGTCAAAGCTCCAGGGAGGCAAATGTGGGAAGGCAAATGACCGATTCCGGGCTATGAGTATAGTGCAGCAATTATGTTATTTTTCACGTTTCTCATACCATACCATACACTACCTGTCTGATTTTTATTGGATATTATAATTAGCACTTGTTTCTATGAGTGTATTGCACTTTATGGCTATATGACATAAGTCTCTTTTCTTGCACGATCTGCAGCTACCACTTCCCAATTCCGATGCCGATCATTTCACATTCATTCCGCACGAATGACGAATGGTAATTGCATAATAAGCTAGCAAAGTGGGTCTGCAGCTACTGACTTGGTTTCGGAATCACTGTCGTGGAAGATTGTAATTGATGCCGTCGTCATCTAGGTATTCGCTATTTTGCATCTGCCAACTGTATACCAAGCTGTGTGCATATTTCTTGTGCGCTGTATTAAAAAAGATGGTATTTTCAGGACAATGGTGAATTATATAGGCAAACTTGGGAGTATAAAGTAGGACGAGCATATAATCTTCCATAAAAAGACAATTTTTGACGAGTTCATTATTACAGATTACACAAGTAGTTAAGTAGGGAAGAGCACTCTCTCACAGAATACAAAGTCCATTTTTATACCCTTGCATAAATTTTCCTCTCTTTTTATCCTTTCAAGACTTGGTAATAGCAAAACTTGTCGGTTTTAAGCCTCACTTCACCAAGGAGAAGTTCTCGAGATGGGTCATAATAAAGAGACTTGGCTATATTATTATGTATACTTGAGAAGAGGTTATAAATAAATATGAGCCATATTATTTTAAATAAGTAATTTGTAAAGTCGTGTAGTATTATAGCGGCCATTATTTTTGTAGTGCAAAAATAGAACCGGCAATGGAAAATGTAGGAGACGACATTGCCATTTACTTTTTGCTGTTGTTGTGCAATGTGCAGAGTCTACTAGTATAAATATCTACTCGTTTTTCTGCGTGAATTATTAGGCGTTGTCAACTTGAAGTGGATTCCATTCCATCCCATTAATAAAGTTTTTGGTTTTGATGGGAGAACTTTTCCAATAAAGATAATGACAATTTTTAACCATCGGCATTTTCTAACTGTTGACTAATGTTTATAGTGCCAGTGGTAGCAAGGCGGAACTCAGCCCAACATTGAGACAGAACTTTGAGCAGTTTTTACGAGCTGATAATGGAGACGGGTGTAGCATAACGAAGCAAGCATATATCTACTTATGTCTGCACTCCGCCGCTACTCCTTTCCTACCATTTCATGCATGCCATTATGCTCATTGTCCGATCGTTAAGAAGAAAGAATAACGGATGAAATAAAAATAACTGACATAGACAAAATATAAATATTTCATTTACGTAATAGGTAGGGGTGATTAGATGCGGGAGAAGTGGAGAAGTGTACCCAACCCAGGTTTTGCTCGAGTGACTAAAATCGAAAGAGAGCTCATTAATGGAAAGGCAATCAACAGAAGTTTCATTCACTGCAGAGTTGAAGCTTTAGTAGTAGTTGAAGTAGGAGGAGAGCTTTTCTCGTTCAATTGTACTTAACTTCAGAAGTCTTCCACTCGGCATCATCAGCTAGGGGAGTCCAGGGTTTGTTTCGACGTTTGTGTCTAAAAAATGTTTTTATTGATGGTGTGTTCATGATTATAAAAATATTTATCGATCTGCTCGCACACAAAAGGAGCTCTGAGAAGTAAAAGGCTTTGAAGTACTCTCAAAAAGTTGTGCAAAGGAAAGAATACTCCAGACTATATCTAGATAAGAAGAGGACAATGACGGCAGTAATGTCATTGAATTTTGTCGTTATTGTTATCAGCACATAGTTTTGAGCCTTCATGGAAGATTCAAGAAGCTCGTAAGTATTGTGTGGGGGAACACCAGTAGTAGTCATAACTCCTTTGTCTGCAATCCCATTTTGCAATTTGATTTTATGATTAAGCACCATTCTTCTGGAAGGGATGAATGTTTTTGGGATTTAGCTGGTGAGCACATTTTTTGCAGGTGATTGTTTGAGAGTCTAGACGAGAGAGAGTGAGTGAGATCAGTTCTATCGAATTGAAAGAAGTGACAGAGGAACTTGATATTATGTTGAAAGTTTTATAGAAAAATCTGATTTTTGTATGCATGCTGATAATGTCAAGCAGTATTTTTTATATAAAAGAAATAATGAGGCATACTACCGTAATATATTATTACGGTTGAACGAAAACGAATGAAGAGAAAAGCAAATTTGGGTGCTTCGCTGCACGAGAAACTCACTGCACATTTTTTTTCATGGAGTGGGTGAAAACACCTTTTTAAATTACGAATCTCGTTGGGAAAGAGGAAGAAACGCGTACATAAATCACGGAGGGTGCCAGGCGAAAGTTATGCATGTTTTCTCACGCCTGATTGGTGTCTTGAGCATTTGGATAGAAAGAACGCGATATTTTTAGTATTGACATTTTTTAGGGGTATTGGCAGTGAGTTTCATTCGCATGGTCCCCGGATGATGCTATTGGTGCCGAACTGTGAACAATTTACTGCTAACTAAAAGGCGAAAATTTAATATTTACATAGGAGTAGAGTAGGGCGTAAGTGTTTAGTTTATAGGCATGGTTGCACCGTTGCGAGTTGGCAGCCGTCAAGTAGCAAATTTTGGAGTCACCCTCAATTTACAAGAGATGGTGGCGTTACGCGATCCCCAACTAGAATATAAATTTTTTTTCGGTTGTTTAACCTAGCTACTCTTACTCTTTTGAGAGCAGAACAAAAATTTTATGCTGTTCTATGTTAGAGCTGAGAGTATCGTTTGAAGACACCAAACCAAAGTGAATCAAGAGATAAAGTGAAGGTAAAACTTCAAATCAAATCAATCTGATATCTTATTATTATGCAAGAATAAAAGAAATATGAAGATTGCCCAAAGTTGAAAAAAAATTTTTTTGAGTGGTTAGGTATTTCTTTTTCGTGATATGACGAGGTGATTGAGAGTAGGTGATTTTTATAGAAAAGATACATACACAAATTTCATACTGAAAGAGGGTGCTGCTGGTACGACTACTACTAATTCCATACTTATACCCGTTTTTTCGGCATCTCCATAAAGCATAAAAGCCATTTTTTCTGTTGATTAGAGATGGGAATGTACTTAAAAGTAAGTCTGCTATTAATTTTGGAGCTGAGAGCTTTCAGCTTTTGTTTTCCCTCTCTATCCAAAAAATGAGTGAATGCATTATTGTAGTGCCTTTTCTAGCAAAAGCATGGCAAGCTTTAAATCTCGACTCACAAATTTTTGCATTTTCCCTTTTTTACTGTAGAATTGATAAAAAGAAGCTCGCAGTTCTAAAAATTTTTTTTGTAGTAAGGATGAAGCAATAGAATATGCAATATGTAATTATATCAGTTTCGGTAGGTTGAAACTGTCTATTTTTTTTCTTCGTCTCTCGAATGCTTTCTAGAAATATTGATTGTAATCAAAATCAAATTATACGTTGGGCCCAACGCAAAAAAGAGTTTCGTGAGGTTTCAATACAGAAAAGAGCGCTGTGTGGAGTTGGGAATGCTGCGTGTGATGTGAATTTTTGAGTACGTTAGATGGACAGGATTAAATATTTTGTTTGTGAAAAAAATTATAGGGGAGAAGGAGAGAGCGTTATAGTCTACGAATTTCATATTGTGTAATGTGGCGTCATCGTTATCAAAGGATTTGAGAGCAGCGGAACGACATCGGGATTTAAAAACGATGTCTTTGCTTAATGCAAAATTGCGAGTCTCTTCTTTCTGTCCAATGAATTTCTCTGTATTGTGTGGGCTGCAAGATGTTTTTCCTGTGCATGGCGGAAATTGAGGAGATGTGAAAGGAATTTTTCGTCCTTTTACATTGTTTTCATGAGCATATTATCAAATCAGCGCTTGGGACGGCTGAAAAAGTATGACTGGTAGCTATCAGCTCGCTCACGAAATCTTATTCAGTGGGAATATGACAATGTGAGCACAGCTGTACGTTTCCTGCTTTCTCCGTTTTCCTCATATCGTCATTTAAAGGAATTTTCTTGAAAGAAATTTTTGTTCTCTGCTCATAATCGCGTAAAGATAAATAAATTCTTTGACGCTTTTTCCCATGCTCGACGTCATAGCATCTGCATCTGCTCACCGTAAGATATTCAATACATACATGTGTAAGGAAAGACGCAATAAACCGAAATAGTTTAATACGTCCCCTGCTTTTGAAAAGGGGATGAGCACCTTCTATTCCTTTTATTTCTTTTCAATTGAACAGGTCTGCACAATACAAGAGCAAGTCCGTTTCCGTATTGGTTTACTGCAACATATTCATGATTTGTGGCTTTCACTTGAAAAATATGAAACCGTCAAAGTGCGAAATGACAAAATTTAGTATAGCAGCGGTAAAGGTAAAAATTTGGAGGGGCTTAAAACTGTTGTCGTTGGTTAACCAAGTGAGCGGTAAAATGTGAGCATTGCCAATAAAAATGTCAGTTGGTGAATTTAGCTTCTTCTTCCGCTGATTTTTGCATGTTACGTAAACTTTACGTCGTACTCTTAGTTTTGTTTATGTGCAAGCATTGTACCGAATCATGATGAGTTTGCGGTTTTCACTTTGATCCAATTTTTAAGCTGTATCATCATCATCGCCACTATCGCCAGCGTTCACAAAATGTCAGCTCCTCTTCAGCCTTAAAGCCATTCAGTTAAATAAAGTGAAAAATGTTACTTGGTCACTATGAAAGGTGAATAAGTGGCTCCATGCGAACGAACCTTGAGCTTATTTGATGGAATGTAAAAAAATAGTACAAAAAATGAGTATTTCATAATTTACTTTTACTTTAGTTTATTCTATGATAAATGAAATATTAGCCGCTTATGGTTTTGTGCGTTGAAGGAAACAATACACACAAAAGGGATTTTTTCAAAAAGTAGATTTGTATTACTTGAGCAAGATTAATTACAAGATCAGAAGAATTACTTATAAATAATCTATTTTGGATGTAATTTTTGTTTTACCTAGTTACAAAAATGTATCCTTGGTTTTTGTGAGTCTTCGTAATTGCACTTGATCAAATAATTACATACTACCCTCCTCATTTTTAATAAAAAAAATATTTTTGGATGGTACACCCATCATCGCATTAGCACGGTAGGATTTAAGGATGAGGAAAAGGAGTCAAGAATATAAATATAGAGTTTGTTTCATTCAAACGAAATGTTACATGTGATTTCGATTTAGCTCATAAAAACTACATCAAGCGTTTCTTGACAGAGAAGAAGAACGTATCAGGGAGAAGAGCGGAGAGTAACTCACAAAACAGTAAATGGAAGTGTGTGGTAACAGCATATAGCTTCAAACTGTATATTTTTCGCTGTAACATCATCATCAGCAGCAGCAGCATCATCATCGAATCATCTCTTTATCGAGAATCACTCCACTCCACTGATTGTTTAAATATACGTACAAATTTGAAATACAAGTTTGCAAGTTTGCATTTCCTCCTCCGTCCTAAGAATATGAGCTACTCCCTAGGGAAAGAAAAAAAACTGCACAGTAGTAGTAAGCCAACATTCTGCTACAAGGTATGTTAAGTAAACAGATAAAAAACTGCATATGGAAAGGGGTATGCTCGCATTATGTAAATTGGGAAAAAAGGAGTGATGATGATGAGGTAATGAAAATGAAGGAAGTCTCTATTAATTTTTGTGGCAGTTTTCCCAAGTAGTTAGTCGAGCGTCTTCAGAAAGAGCATTTAAAAGAAATTGATATCTTCAATCATTATTGCCGTCAAATATCGCATTCTGTAGTATATGGCCAGATATACCTATACTTTATACGGTCGCTTTTCATTCCACTTAAAGATATATCTTATAAAATCTTCTTCAGCTAAGACGCAACTTCATTCAGCTCGACAGTATCAGTTTAATAAAAACTTTTTTTTTCATATGGCAATTTTCTCTAACAAAATAATCATATTACGGAACAAAAGTACACTTGCATAATGGTAGTGGCCATCTGCTTCTCGGTGAAATGGTAATTCACAGGAATATGACGGACGGCTGACGCCACTGCGGCTACTTTCAAGTGAGGATTTTTTTGTATACATTTTAACTGAAAAGTCATTTATTTCCGTTAAAAAAGTTGGTGAAATGTGTTTTGACTTTATGCAGTTGCTTACTGATGAAAAACTGATGAAGGCAATATTAAAATAATTTCCTTAAGTTTATTTCTGCACGTAGGCAGGCACACGGTTAAGTGGCCGAAACCGACATCCGACAAATCAAGAGTTTTACTAATCAAATCTTTTTCGATTTGCAGAATTCGGAAAGAATGCAACGTGGCATGCAAGCCACATACAAGTATAATTTCAAAGGAACGAAAAGATAGAAATGGTGTATACCAATGAAAATTACTTTTTTAACGAGTTTGATCTGCATAAATGTATAAAGCAATCATATCGTTTAATGAGCGAAATGAGATGATGGCACATTGCGTATCGCGGCATCAGCTTTGTCCATTTAGCTTTAGCAGACTTGAGAGTGTGTAGGCACTTTATTTCGCCACATAAATTTGACTGACCAGGAGAGAAGACAAAAGAAAAAATCAAGTTATATCATTCTGAAACAGATGAAAAATAAACGAGAACAGGCAGACCAACAGGTGCAGTAGCTGATGGACTCTATTCCTTTTCTTGCACAACAAGTCCTTCCTCTTTTTTTTGAAGACATTGTTGGCGACGGTGATGAGTGCTACGCAGTAAAAAAAATGATGCATCAGGTTTTCTTCGGCCAGTGAGTACTGCACAGTCTTTTTGGAATTTAAAAATGTGAAAGTGGTATGTGCTCAAACATATATCCTTCCCTATTCAACATTTTCTATGAAGCATATAGAGAATATTATGCGAGAAAATGAAAATATAATTCAATCAACTTACGCCTTCGTAAGGTAACCTGCGTGTGTGGGGCTATTCTCTGTGTACCTTTTTCGCCAGGAAGGGTATCACGGTAACAAAATTTTGCGAGGGCATTTTATAGCCCTTAAAAGTATCAGTGTTGCCATTCAAAGAAGTAGTAAAGTGAGGAATGACAGGTAAGAAGAAAATCTTATCAGCTGACTCTGACTGTCTAGAGCACTTTAAAGTTAGCTCTACTTTGTGTTGATGAAGAAGGAAAATGTATGAATGGAGTTGTGGTCGTTTTCTTTTTATATTCGTAGTCAAGTGCCGTACGTACTTGAACTTGAATTAGAAAAAAAAGAATGCCAAAGGCCTCTTTCTACCTCCTTTTTTACTATGAAAGAAGGAGGTACAGGACTGCTTACGATGTTTTAATATGCTTATTCCACTTATCCACTTACATATATTTTTAGTTGCTGTTATCATAGGATATCTACTTAAACTGAAGGAATGGGATTACAGGTTAAGTAATGGGAAAGTGATTTTTTAAAGAAGTATATATTTTAAGCAAGCAGCTCATATTTTGTAAGCTAATCGCGTTAATTTAGTATTTAGGTGCTTCCGTTGTTGAGTCACTGCAACTAAATACATACTAAATGAATTGTTTTTCTTCGACATCAGTTAGCATCAGCGTCGATGCACATTGTCACCGTTCGTTATTGTCAGTGAGGACGTTTGTGTGCTGTCTTTTTCCTGAAGCTTAGACATGTGACACGTAAATGGTCGAGTATGATTGCTCCGTAGCTAATTTGATTGTTTAGGATGCTAGCCACAAAATCAGTTATTTTTGCTTTGAAAATTATGACGCTTATGAAAACTGGTTAATGTATCGTCTTTCTGTATTGCATTTCGTGTAACTGTAGAATGAATGAGCTAGCTAGAGAAAAACCTGAATGCACGACCAACTTGTTTGCGTGTGTCAGGGGGAAAAAGTTCTCGGAAATTGTAATAAAAATTTATCTGAAAATTTTCGCATATACCTTGGTTTTGCAAATTTTATAGTGCAAAAAAGGTGATGTGATGAGTAATGAATGATTAAACATTTTAAGAAGAGAAAAATATAGCTCTGTGCATGAAAAAGTGGATAAGCAGATATTTCCACTAATCAGTTTAGCTGTCAATGAAATTGCTATCGTAAGCGGAATTCCTTCATCTTTCATTTTTTATAGCGTATGTAATATTACGATTTTTTTTGAATATTTCTAATATTTTTTTTGCTCAGCGATGATAATGATGGCTTCGTTCTTGCATGCATTGCTTTTATTGGTGGACGATATGGATTATGGATAGTTGTTTAAACCTGCATTGCCTATTTCAGTAGTTCCCAGTACAGTAATAATAAGTATATGAGTGAATGCCTCTCCCATTCCTATGTAATTATTATCTTTCACTCTCATCAAACTCTCAGTTTTGGTTCTAAAATTGTACGTATTCGCTTTTTGATTAATAGGCTGGGCTAAATTTTTCGTAGATGGCTTGAAGTGTTTGCAGCAAGTAGAAAAGTGCTATTGTTGCTATTTTTATGCTGTGAAGTTTAATTTTTTATCTACAACTGCTTAACTGTTTCGACTCTACCCATTTCCAAATTGCATATGATTAAACTCTTATTAGCAAAGATGATTTACTAGATGATTCTTTAATTTATGCATTAATATTTCTTTAAAACAATTATCATTTCAGTAAATCAGTTGTCTTGGTAGCCTGCTAGTAGTCTCGAGTCTCGAGTGAGAGCATAGCCAATAACTCAAGTGTAGTTTTATTGATGAAACCTAAATGCTGTTCATGCAACCCCAGCTCATTTTGCAAAAAAATGATGAATGGACAGAATTCGATGACAAGCCTGGGATTAGATTAACATGCGCTGCTGACGAGAGCCTTCAGTTCACTCAAGTAAAATTTCTGACAAGTATTCTCCATGATGCTGGTTAATAAATTGCTTGTTCTTGTTCGAAAGGTTTCAGTATGAGTGAGCATACACTTTTTTTTCAACAAAGCACGATTACGAGCAGAGTGTCAAGTATGCTCTTCTATATAAGCTATGCTATGTTGTGATTAGCCTGATCTGATAGTATGTGATACATGGCACAAGTACAATATTATTCCATCGTGAAAAAATAAGGGTAAAAATGTATTTTGAAAAGGGGATGAAAAAACCCTTTTTTGTGGTCCGTGGTCCGTCCATGTCCATCTTATAGGAGAGGATCTCTTTAAGACAGTGTTTTTATTTTGTATAGTAGACTATGTTGCATAAATCGCCATCTTCAACACTCCTCTTGCATACCTCGTCCATAGTATCTACGATTGTATCACATTCGCATACATAATTTTTCATGTGTTGGACGGAGACTGGGTCATTGATCTCCCATCATATCATTCGCTTATTCGTTTTCCGTGATTACTTTTTTTGTGTGCCAAGTCCACGAAAAGAAGATGCTCTCGGATCGTAATAATAATCACACTTTTCACTCTGACTGAGTAAGGAAAAAAATACCTGAAAAGATTGTTGCTGCCGTTGTGGAGAAAAAAATAAAGGTTTTAAAGAGAGAGATCTGAAATGCAGAAAAAAGGTCCCTTTAACACAAAAAGAAGATGAAAAGAAATCAAATCACATTTTAGGTGATTGTGGTGGCGAAACTTACGTGGTGCATGCCTTGATTGCCGTTTTGAGTTGCCTGACTTGAGTGTGGCAAGTAAAAGAAGATTACTTGATGATGCGGCGATGCGATGGTCAGATATGAATGGCATTTTATGATTTTTTTCTTCGTCCGTGGTTTTCTTTTACCGTCAAAAAACGTTACTACTATGTTATATAAAGATTTAATATGTGGATGGTTCCACTTAAGAACGAATGAAGATGTCTCGTGAAGTGTCGTAAAAATATCTGTATTTGATGTCAATGTTTTCTTTGGCATTTTTATTTCTGCTAATTTTATTTGCTAAAAGACGTAGAAAGCGATGTAAATAATTAAGACGTGAGAATGAAATGTGCAGCTTGATAAGTAGTTCATTTCGGGCCATATTATACTTTTTTGCAGTCTTTGACGGAATAGTACGGAAAGTACGTAGGTGTAAGGAGAATATTTCGTGATTCTGAAAGTGTAGCAAAATATGTCATTTTTTGGTACAGCTGGGGCAGTTTTCTTCTTAGCTTTCTGCTACGGCTTTTAGCAAAAGTTTGTGACTTTTTTAATCACTTGCTGAGAGTTAAGTTAAAGAATTAAATTTTGCTTGCGGAGAAGGAAAATGTAACAAAAAAAGAGATTTCCCAGCGGATAGTTAATAGAGTGGGCGAAGGCAGTATGCTGAATACAAAATATCTTTGTTTTGACATCTTTCAATCATTTTTTTTCTTTTCTTTTTTGGTAAGCAGGCAGACTGCTTCCTTTGGCCATGTATGTTTGCACATTTCCACAAGCACTTTACTTAGTCTTGGTTCCTTTGTTGCCGACATGACGTGTGGGATCATCATGTTTTCTGTCGTTGGCGGCTACACAGTTTTATCTGGCGATGATAAAAAAGATGCATGTGGCTGAGAAGCTACACTTGCACACAGCGGCACTATTCCCTCTGGTTATTTTACTAATATTTTTCGCAAGGATATTAAAAACGGGAGCGCACGTACACTTGTAAATATTCCTGACGAGGAAAACGTTACATAGAAAAGTCGGAAAAGGGAGTTGGGACAGGAATTCAAAAATCATCATCACATATATAAACATCTGTTGGGAATTCTGGGTAAAAGGAGAGCCCGCTGGAGGTGGAACATATCATCTCTTTCAGGAGGAGAAACTATTTTTCAACTGATTGCAAAATTTGCTCCGAGGGGAGAATTGTTGAAATAAAAAAAGTTATATATAGGGGAAAAAATTGGATGGGGTGGTACGCAAATGTCAAAAGTGTCAGTTGCTGAATAGAAAAAGCAAAAATTGTATAGGAAAGAGGAAAAAACAAGCGCACAAAAAGGCTTTCTATTGACGCGACATAGCAGAAAGAAGAAGAGCGCAACAGCATAAAAAGACTTCACAAAGTCCTAAAGGAGTACATTGTAGTAATGAAATAACGCCAGGCTCTTTGATGTGGCTAACGGGAATGAGATATTTAAAAAGAGAGGGGGAGCGGCGGCAGCGGGAGAGTCCTGGTAGGTGTGACGTACACTAATCTACAACGACTTGAGTGCAGGTGTGAGCTATGTGGAATGTTGGAGGAGGATTACTGTGCACTCTTGGGGGAGCGGCGGTAGCGGGAGAGTCCTGGTAGGTGTGACGTACACTAATCTACAACGACTTGAGTGCAGGTGTGAGCTATGTGGAATGTTGGAGGAGGATTACTGTGCACTCTGAAAAACTTTTTTATAGCTTTTGCTTTTTCCAGCTCCGCTATTAAACTGACTTTCCCATCATTGTACTGTGTCAATCGTGCATAGCGATGCATGCTAGCCTTACTGAATATTAATTGCGAAAAAAAGTGAAAGTGGAAAGGGGTCATAAGAGGACTAGTGGATAGCTTCCGCATCGTATTTCCTCCACCATAAAAACTTTTTTGCAGAGTGAGTTTTTCCTCCAATGCCAATATTCATGAGAAAGCCCGCTTCTTCACTGTACTCACCGTTTTATGAGAAAATATGGAAAAACAATTTCCATCTGTATATGTTGTATTGTGGGCGTAAGCACCAAAAAGCGCTCGCTTTCTCTCTCTCACTCTGACCCATAAATTTTGTATTTTCTTCCTGGAACAAAAAGACCTTCCTTTATGATAGTGGAGATGGAAGCAAAAGAGGAGTTGAGAGAAGAAGGTGTAGCTGAACTTTTTCTTCTATCGTTTGCACTCTCTTTCACGAAGAAAAAAGTGGGTTGTTTCAATTTAAAACAATCTGTGTAAAGCAGAGTCTGAGAATACGTTGAAGCTCTCTGACTTTTTCGGGGTGCAGTTTTTCAGAGAAAAAAA
>JAHZND010003333.1:0-10696 GCA_027744115.1 Acrocyrtus sp. NNG-2020 | reverse complement strand
CAAATGAAGACTTGTACAGATGTGGGAAATGTGGATGTGGAGACTATCTATACGTCTACTCCTTCCGCCAAGACAATACTTATATGGAGGAATAGTAAGTCCAAACTTTTAAGTGCATCATCGTATAGCTCATCTTACTTTCGCGGGTTTGTTTTAATTTTCCAACTTTGAAATTGTTTAGCTTCTGCGATGAGCTATCCAACAAATCCATCTTTTCTACGAATGGAGTGCTCATTATTGTCTTCAGAAAGTTTTACGACGGTAACTGGGGAAAAGTCACTCTGACATGGCAAGTAAACAGTTTATTTAACAGGCAATAAATCAGCTCAACCATACAAACAAAAAAATATGTTCAAAGTCACTTATTTATAAGAGTCGATAAATACAATAAATAAATAAAATAATTTTTTCAAGTAAAAACTAAAAACTAATTACAATTGCATTCTGCTGGTGTACTCCCAATTCTTTGTCTACTTTGACCAACCCTTTATTCCACTAAGATTTTCTAATAAGTCTCCATGCCCTGACACAAACTTCAAGGCGTCATTGTCCACCTATGTGTACTTGCGATTTCTAACTTTACCCCAACTAGGAAATATATCTCGAGTGCACTGTGGGGGTTTCCTGTACCTAGGGACGCCTCTTAAGCTAGGATTCCATGCGATTTCTTCAGACTGCCTCCATTCATTAATATCTGGTGGAGTATCGTCAACAATTGGGCATTGAGTGGTTTGTGGTTGGTACTTGTGATCTCTCTGAATTGCTTCTCTCATTTCTGGAGTCCATCGAATATGCCTATTTGCATAGTCGTACACAGTAAGACCAGCAAATTGGGGTGGTTCGGTAACCATCATTTGACGTCTTGTCGGATCCCTATTACAATTGAAGAGAGTTAGATATTAAGAAATCAATAAAATCCGCAGGAGAAAAACATGAAGATAAATGCAGAAGGGCTTACCAAGTCGTATTGCGAATTCCTAATCTATTCATGTACTCCCGCGATGTCAGTTCACTTCTGCAAAAGGCAAAATTTATCTGTCTAGTTGAATAGTAGTAGAGATGGCCTGTGCACATTTCATCTCGAGTGGAATGTCCTCCCACCACGGTAGCCCCATTTCGGGATGTCGTATTATACGTGCATCTCATTCCTAGCTGATCCCCTGGTAAAACTCTTCTCTCTTCCATTAGCGACCTAAACTGCTGATAGTTAAAGTTATAGTTGTCCGCGTTGGATATCCAGGGAAGCTCTTCGTTTCCTCGGAAGTGCAAAAATCTCACTCCATTTCCTAACAAGTGAGTGTGCAAAAATCCAGCGAAGACTTGTACACCTTCTGGAGGCAGCATTCTCTGGAGACATTCTGCTGGGCAGTAACCTAGAACGGAGTGGCGTTCGGAATTGGGTGGAACGATTATTGATGTCGCTCCTGGTGTCAGCTCTCCCAGAGGTATCATTGCAACTTCGTTTTCACGAAGGCTGTCGGTGTAATAGGCCTCCACCGTGAAGGTAGTTTCCACTCGCTCAATTCTCGGATTATCGTAATGTGCTTGAATCATGAAGTATTCCGTTCCATCTGCCGACATTGACATTCCTGCATTCTCTGGAAAAAATATTGGCCGACCTCCTACACCCCAGAGGTGAATAACTTCCTGACAGTATTGTGTCGGAAGTTCGTGGGGGTCAACGGTGAAGAAGCACTCGGTCCCTGACGTCCTAGTCGCCCGATCGAAGAACTGAACTTCATCCAATCCAGGTGGTGCTCTACATCGATGCACGAGAATATGGTGGATATGTTGCCGAGAGGTTTCGTCTGGGAACACAGTATTGAATCCAATGATATGTTGTTTTGTCTTGGTAGGGGAACGGAAGAAATGACACCAGTACATTGTGTCCACATTCGGAAGTGGTAAACGAGCCGTCATTGCAAATCGACTCATGTTCATGTGAACACCAGCTGCCTCCAGTCTTTTAAAGTTGTCCAGATCTGGAGACAAATCGGGATCCAGCAGGTAGGAGTCATATTCCCCTCTGTTTTGGAAATATGGCTGGAGGTCATCCACTTCGCTATATGCCCAGATTAAAGTTGACAAGTCGTCTGTGATTGGTATGTCGTAGTCGGCATCACAAGTATCGAACGCTCTAGAAAAGCTAAGGAATGTGTGGGTGCTGCTCTCCCGTGCTGTTAAAAGTGTCCAGTCTTGTGTGGTCGGATCATTCACAGGAACTTGACTTCCTCCTAGAAGGTAGCTGTCGCTAAAATAGGGTTGTCCATTTGGAAGTACTCCTCCGACAATCAGATCCGTTCCTCCAGATCCTCCTCTTGTTCTCGCTAAGCCAAACCCAACGGCACCAGTTGTCGCAACAGAGACGTTAAAAACAACACGCCGCTGGTTCCAATCTACAAGCCATTCTAAATTGAATTTCCCATCCTGATCAAGTGTTACAAAGTGCCTATACGGATTGTTATTGATGGAGTGGCCAGTCGAATATGTCACTAAAATTAATACACCAATCGCAGCGATTAGCCACAATGGCCTATGGCTCAAGCGATGCTGCATTTTGTTTTCGTAAAATTGTTAAAACATGCGTTCCTACTTCCACACCTGCAACACAACTGGAAGTCACGTTGTTTATTGGCACAAATTATAAAGTGCCAGCAAAACCGGTACTATCCTAGTAGATTGGCTATTACTGTAAAATTTTGCGCACAGAAAACTTAAGACAATGAAATGCTCTGTTCAACCTAAAAACAAAATCTGTGATAAGCACCTATTGTGTAGCATCCTACTTTCGAACACTTTTGGGTGGTTCCATCCTTTTGCAAGATAATTGGTTTCTATCCAATTGGTGCGAGTGTAATTAATAGGTAGCAAGTATGGAAAAAGGCGGTTTCGTACTGGAGGTAGTTAGATATGCTGTATGAATTCATGTAGGTACCTAATGTGTGGCTTTTCAATTTCACCATTTTGGTATGGTAGACATAAAAAAATTAAAATTAAATAAAATTAAAAAATAAAAAAATAAATTTTATTTTCTCCCTAGTATTTTCAGTAAGGAATTCTCTATATTAGCGCAAAATGACAGAATCATCGATTCTTACGATTAGTACGTCTTCATCTAAACCTAGCATGCTTAATGGATACTTAATAGATGTAGATTAAAGTGATATGAAACCTTGCTTGGACTAGCGCTAAACCTACCAAACCATAACGAAGGTCTTAACGTTTCCTCCCACTACAAGTAGCAACAATGACGCACTAAAGTCGCTATGTGCCTACATTAACATTAATATCAGGATAACACTGTATAGAAGGGAGCTCCTCAATTCTCATTTCCCATTCCCATTTCTTACATTGCTCATGCTTGTAGAATCCATTAGTAAAAAATGTCTTATCAGGGTCCAGTGCCCATACTGCGCTTACACGAAATTGCTCAAACTGTAAACTGCAATTGATTTACTCAGAAACTTAATTAACCCATTCAGAGTTGTTCAAACGAAACTAGGAGCCACAAAATACGCCTTTGGCAGTGAGCATAAAGCATAGTGTTTGCTTTCATTAACAATCAAGTAAATTAAGCATCCTTGTGATGTGATCTATCAGGGCAATTTGTGCATTTTGTTTACAACTGATTTGATTGCTTGTTCGCATTTATAATTACGTAAAATCAACGCTGCTAGAAGGCGTTTTATGAGTTGATGGGTGTTTTTTCCGTTTTAAACGCTTTTTATCAGTATATATAGCAATTTGAAGATTGTTGCAAAAACATAATTCATCCCAAGTTTAAATTTTGCTCTAGTTTAGTACAATTTTGCAAATGTACAAAAATTGTTGTATGACGATTTTCTCTGCTTAGGTTGTTGGTATTTCTAGCAAACATTTTTTGTCTGCTTAACTTACTGCACCAGAGTCACTCAACGACTGTCTACGGTAATGATCTGGCGTTGAGCCAAAACTAGGGCATCAGAAAACATCAATTTAGACCGAAACCGATTTGGCGATGATACCTCACCATCGCCAGGTACTCAGACGCTGCTTTTTGAATGACTTCAAGGTATTTTTGCATTATATTTACCACCTACTACTACTCTCTACGATCACCCACTGCAATATAGAAAAATGAGAAAATCACGCAGATGAATTGTACTTGTTGAAATGCATTGCACACCTAAAGTCTGACTCTGAGAGCTGATCATTCTCACCGAAATTTTTTTTATTCTTATTTAACCAGTTTATTTACATGCATTCTGGACGATACAGTTAGCCGCGAAGAAGTTACTTGTTCGCAGCTAACAATTCCTTTCGGAATACTAGCACTGGCAACTTAACCTTGTCGCTGAAAGTCATGTCATGACTATGGCTATGACGTGAAATATCATGAGTACGACACTCGCATTTTCCTATATCACTCTCCTTCAGCATCAACAAAAATATTTTTCTGCATACCTTCTTATAGGCATATCGCTCAAGGTAGTGGCTAGTGAGAAGATAAAAAAGTGATATTAAAACCTGTATCAAGTACTAAAGCACCAACAAGCAGCTCGGAATTGAGATTTTCTGCACACATATTATACTCTATATCTTAATTGCTCAAGTCAACAGCACTCTGCTGTAGCTGTTGTCACATTCTCGTGAAAAAATATGGCTGAGGGAGAACTGAGAACCCGTTAAAATCTTGTTTTTAGCACGGTGAATTACTTCGAGGAGCATTCCTACACAAAAAGGTACTCAACGCGAATTTTTTCCGGGTTTAATATTCCCCACTGACTGAGTGACACCGGCGATCATGAAGACAAAACAAAATCCATTCATTCATTCGCCGTCTGCACTTGAACTTTGCAGCAACTTTGTTCATTCTTTCCGCGGTGCAGGAAGCAGGAGTGAAGTCGGAGTTTAGTAAAAAAAAGCGTTTTTAATTATGGCGTGGAAAGCCATTTTGGTGCTAGGATTAGCAGTGGTCTTTCAAGTAATGGGAGATGGTGTGCATACAACGGTTAATTCTCAGTCAGTTCAAAATGCACCTGGAAATGGGGCAGCTCCAGTACCATTGGCACAAGCTTCTCCATTCCAATCTGCGTCGAATCGACATCGTACAACGTCCCGTTCTCCCCAGGACTCCAGACCGGAGGAGGATCCTCTAGTAACTCACATGAAGAGGGTTGTTCTTTCAGTCAATAAATTCTCGAATAGGCTGCAGAACGTGATGCACGACTACAAGGAGGAAGAAGAAGGTTCATTGTCCCCAGTACTGCCTTCGTCACAGGACGTGATTTACTCTCCATTAGCGATATTTACGTCGCTCGCAACAATGCGGAGTGGCGCCACTAGTGACACATTCCTCGAGCTTTCGAATCTTCTTTCCCTCTCCAAACTAAACAGGACTGTGCTGGAAAGGGGAATCGGTGTTATTCTCGAGTCGCTCAGTCATCCCACGGAGAAAGGTTCGACGAACTTGATAAATAGACTGTTCATGGATCACTCCTACCTCCCGAACATGGAGTTTGCGAATACTGTAAAAGATAAGTATTACGGGGAGGTGGTTCAAACACATTTTTCTAATGCTGCTGCAGCCAGCAGCTATATCAATGATCACATGTACGTTGCCAGCCATGGGGTATTGCAAGACGTCCTTGCAGTGGATGACATGCAAGGAAATGGTGCAGGTGAAACAACCAATGCAACTGTGAATGGAACAACTTTGCAAGTGCCACCGCCACCCGGTTTAATAATTGACGGAGGTCTGATGCTCGTCAGTGGGCTGACTTTGGAAGGAGACTGGGAGAAAAGTTTTACGCCAATGCTGACAAGAAAGGAACCGTTTATTAGAGAAGACGGTGTGGTAACTGAGGTCAGCATGATGCATCGGGACGGAAGCTACTATTACGCGGAAATTCCAGAATTGAATGCAACCGCGTTGTCTATTCCATATCGCGGGTTTAGGTACAGCTTTACGGTACTGTTACCCGCCGAAGGAATTTCGATAGCAGAGCTGGAGAAAAATCTGGAATCCTTCCCTTGCATTGCGGTCCTCTCTCGGCTTAAAAAGGCGCATGTTCAACTGAGCCTTCCAAAGTTTAGAGTTGACACTACTGTGGACTTAGTTGAGCCTTTGGAGAAACTTGGACTTAGGAAGGTGTTCAGTGAGAATGTGTCTGGATTCAGGAGAATGGCAGAGGGAGAGGATGGGGAAGACCTGTACTTGACGAATGCAGTCACAAAAACTGTGCTGGAAGTGAGCGAAGGAGGAAGTAGAGTGCCCAGTATGAATTTCAGTAAGTAATTTTTTATGCACCATAAATTCCAATTTTACAACATAAATTCAAAACCGCTAATTTTTAAAATGTTGTATTTCTCTAGTTGAAGCAGTTCCAGCTTCAGCGCGTCACCTCACACCATACACTGTAAATAGGCCGTTTGTGTTCTTCATCTCAGACCAACTGTTGCAGACACTACTGCTCGTAGGGAGGAAAGCGCTGTAGCTTAGTTAACTGCATAAAGTCACACTATTCCTGGCGTTTATCTCAATATTTATTGCAATTTTTAAGTTGTGATTTATAACTCCTAATTTATTTTTACAAATGTCTCTGTACCTGAAACGGAACGTATTTATACGCAAAGTGAAAATAAACATTTAAAAACATTATTCGTAATTGCAAACTTCCTATTTTTATGTCCATTTATAAAAAGGAAAAGTTTTTTTTAAATGAATTATTTTTTGCGTTGTATGACCTACGAATGACCCGTTAACGCCTTCCCAGAAACGTTTCTTGCAAGTTGTAATATGCAAAAATCTACACTGCACAGAAATCAATCGATCATAAATGCAATTAAAAAGAAGTGTAATGGTTGCAGCAATTAATTTACAGCTCTGATACTCATTGCATGTTGGATGCTGTTTCTCTTTTTTTCATAAATTGCATTCTTGCAGTGAACTCGCACGACTTAATTGTATTCAAAAAGTGCAATGTTCAACAATTCAACTCGGAGCTGCATTATTATTTGCATTCGAATATTGAATCCCCACCAAAATATAATTCCTGTCACTACCATACCAATACCTACTACATGCCATTTTTCTAGTATGCGAGCTGCAAATGTAAAATTGCACAAGAGACAAAAAACAGCTCATGAGCTGTTGTAGGTACTCTACTTCCTAAATTAAAAATGCTTCTGCATACAAAACACTACAAAGTTTATTTATTTGCAATGACAATCATCCCCACAAAAGAGGGAAAAGAGAAGGACTTTTGGGATTCACGAAGATGTGAACCGGTTTTCTCACTTTTCTCTCTCGAATTCGTTATCTAATCGTGTTGCTGTTTTCTGACTTGTATACATAATATCCTATTCATTAGGGAGTCGTTCAGATGAGATATGCATTGCCTAACCGGCACCACTCTCTTCATCGAAAAATGAATGAGGGAGGCTTTACCCATTTAATTTAGAATGGACTGGTTAAAATAGCCCAGGCGAGGAGGACGTACCTACATGTATCACTGTCAATTCGAAGGAATTCACAACTCACTGCGAGAATTGACGGGGGTCACCTTATCAAAAAAAATGAGAGGGAGAAAGGGTCATGATTTGTCGCTTCTGAGCTTTTGAAAAGAAGACACTTCTCTTCACAGCACATGCTCTCTTAAGAGAAGGTGGACGTGCACTACTCCTTTCTCAATTGTCAATAAATATATCCTCAATGGGAGAAGTGCCAAAGCACAATCCCATTTTAAATAGTGTTATTTTCAGTGGAAATCGCTTACCACTGTCACAAAATTGCTATTATTGTTATGTAAGACCTTTAACTATAGGATGTGAGCTGGTGAAATGGATACAGTGCTATAGTGCTATTAAGCAATAATAGCTTAGGTTATCCGCTGAGTCTCCCATTCGCCTTTTTGCAGGGTGACGACATGCTGGCATGATGCAGCCGCAGTTTGGATAGGAGATTTACAAAAAAATATATATTTAATTACGCTTTATGTTTATGCATGATTAAAGGCTCCTGTGAAGAAATGTGGAGCTGATTATAATAAAATGACTATTAATTAGATAGCGCAACCGCTAAATCGTTCTAGAAATTGGAAAAATTTCATTCGAGGGGTGAGGTCCAGGGGTGGAGTCGGACTAAATGTCGAAATA
Source organism: Acrocyrtus sp. NNG-2020 (assembly GCA_027744115.1). Lineage (NCBI taxonomy): Eukaryota > Metazoa > Arthropoda > Collembola > Entomobryomorpha > Entomobryidae > Acrocyrtus > Acrocyrtus sp. NNG-2020. The sequence continues at coordinate 2,560 of JAHZND010003333.1, read as the reverse complement.
AGAAATTGCACTTGCAACTCACAATCATCAGGAGAGAAATGAGTGCATAAAAATTAAACAACTTTCGTAAAAAAAATATATGTAAAAAATTAGCCTTTCATATCACAAAATATCAGACCACCAGCGACGTAACGTGGCTGCAAGTCTAATCAGAACAATTGCAAAATTGTAAGGGAGATAGGAGTAAACTGTGAAAGCTGATTTAGCAAAAAAAAATTAGCAAAGGAAAAAGGGAGTAAGCAGTGAAAATTTGGTTTTTGCGATCTTATCATGCGCATTCGTCATGACATGCTGTCGATTTAGGAATACAGACTTTTCTAAAGGGAATATCAGTTAGGCAGGTCGTGTCTCCCCAGACGTGTCATAGGTATACTCAGCAGATCCTTTTATCTTTTGAAGTAATCCCTGCCTCCTGCCTCCAACATTCAACATTGCTTTCTTTGGATGGTGATGGTACATGGCAGCTTTTTATATCAAGTGACGATAATGACAACAAAAGCCAAATCATTTTTTCACAAAAGAATAAATTTTTTCTTGTTAATTTTTCGCAAACAAGTGCAGGTCATTTTCGTACTTGTAAAAGGATATTCACGCTGTGCATGGCTCTTGTCTTTCTACAATTTTATTTAGGCATTATTAGCACTCGTAAAATGTATGAAGTTTGCTCGCTCACAAAAAAAAGTTCTAATCCTGTTTGTTTCTTTATCAAGCTCGACCAGCTCAAATTTTGTACGCTGCGTAGGTACGCACACGCTCCCAACTTATTGGATTAACATTAATTATGTCACTGTCCAACAAAAAGGGAAGACAATTTCCCAAGGTGGGGTGACTGTGATTGCATTGGCGATTATCATTTTGAAAAATGCATCTTGAACTTTGACTTATTGTGCGATGCCAGATTATTTAGGTGGCAATAATTGCTCCTTGTCCACCCATAAAGCTTATTTTTATTATCAGCAAAGATGGAGAACCTTTCCTTATGCTAATTTATTCATGATATGATTGCATCAAAATTATCACATGTAAAGGGGTGGCACTATACAGGATGACATGCGTAACAGGATGAGAGGTGGCAAATGGCTCATTTTCTCATTTTTTTGTGCTATACTTGATCCTGAAAACAATCGCGAATGAAAGAAAAGAACGTGTATAAGAAATCAGAGCAATGGCGACACTTTTAATATGGATTGCGATAGTTTTCAAAGAATTTATCATCTTTATCCTCATTTACATTATCTTTGACGAAAACCGCTATAACCAGTAGATTTTTGTTGTGCAATCACCCATGTAATTTTTTAATCCATTTCAGCTCAACAAACGATAAAAATTTAAGCTAGGCATTCCCTCTTCCCTCTATCAAAAAAACGTCATGCATATGGCTTACGTTATAAAAAGTTTTTTTTTCATATTCTTGTTTTTTTATCAGTAAAAAATTAATTAGTGTGACCACCGATACTGAAACAGATAGAGCCCTTGTAAAATGAAAAAAGGGGGTGCTCCATCTTTTTTTTATCGATCACGTTCGCAGTTAAACTCGTTACAATAGGAGTAATGCCGCATTTATATAATTTGTTTATATCTTTCTATCGCCTTCATCACTTATGGACTCCCTGAAGTGAATGAATATGTAATTGTCAATGTTTTACAATTAAAATTGGAACGACTGGGCGATAAATTACATAACGCCTTGTACGGTCAATGATCAATGCAGTGTAGTTCGCAACAGTCATTAAATTTTATGTGCCGGCATAGATTGTTGCAATATTGTCAACTTTTACTGTACTTTTTTTTATTCTGTAAAATATTCCAAGCACATATATATTTTTCAGTCCATTTATATTTCAAAATGTTTTTATATAATATATTGCGGAGGTGAAAGATACATATTTTGAAGTTATTAGACACGCTTACAGTTAAAGCCTACGCGCGGTACATTTATAGCTGAGTAGATAGTATACAAATAGGCCTTTCTTCATAAGCACAAAATAATACAGTAATAAAAAAAATTATAAAACGTGGGCACACACATATAGTAATTCTTTTTTTAAGACCCAGCTATAATTAAAATTACAAATATATTTCAACAATGAAAGCGGAAAACTGGCACATTAAAATTATATATTTTTTAATACTTTCAGCAAGAGATTACAGAATTTTTCGTGAAATGAGCAAAGTATCAGAAAATTTAGAAAAGACTTTTTTTGGGACTTAGGTTAAAGAAGAACTACGAAAACGTGCGTAATTCACATCACGGACTGAAATAGGTATAATTGGAAGAGTGACAAGAATCTGACAGGAAATCACAAGGAAGGTAACTCAAAAATAGGAAAAGTAGGAAAAAGCCATAGCACAAAAAAAAGTTATGGTACAGTTAAGAGGAAGACATGAAGATTTTCCAAGTTAAAAAAAATATTAAGTATACTATGTAACATTTGGCGTTTTTAAAAACTCAAACATCAAACATGAAACCTATATCTATATGCTACTATCTCTCTCCTTGATTAAATCATTAAAAGGCTGTAACTGATCACGATAACAATGGAGTAATCACAATCAGCAG
>JAHZND010003332.1:0-13104 GCA_027744115.1 Acrocyrtus sp. NNG-2020 | reverse complement strand
AAAGTTATTACACTTATTATTCAAGGGTAAGACAGCAATTACATTTAAATAAAAGTGGAATGCTTTATGGAATATATGAGCTGGTAGTCTTTTTCGTATGCATAGTGCGTAGGAATAGGAATGCAGCCCTTTTTATTAATCATAATGTGAAGTCAAATGTGTCAAGTTGAAAATTTCGCACTATAATGCGGTAAAAAAAGAGTTGTTTTTTGTAAAGCTCTTTTCCTGCCATGACTTTAAAATGAACTCCTATCAAATTTATAAATGCAGTTTCAATTCAACATTAAATATCACGACGGATTGATGGGTCAGCAGGTATAGTGTTGATGAGGTTTCGGTTTCGTTGCAGAAGATAAGTTACTAAACTAAAACAGGCCCTTTTTACTAATATTTACACAGTTATAGGCCACTATCTGTGATATTAATTAGGCTTTGGCAAAGAGAATAACGATGTCAGGATTAATTAGATATGGAAATGGGAGAATGGTTAGATAGTGATGGTACTGCAGTTAAATTCCTTCTTCTTTTGACTGGGACATCCCCTCTGAAATCATATTCTATTCACCTTGTCTGAAATTAATACTCTCAGACTCCCAACAGTTTTATTTTTTACACTTTACCTATGATGTGCACGCTGCGTTTTTACGTCGATTTTTGCAGCCATATTTTTTTGGTGCAGTTTTTTTCTGCGATCCACCCATCATGCTAGACAGTCTGTTGCATTTATAAAACGATCTTGCCAATTTAAAGAACGGTCTTTTAGACATTTATCATCTTTTGCTTATCAACATTAAAAAATCGATGTTGCAACATTAGACCTGAATAAAATTTATTTGTACATTTGTACCTCATAAACCATATTAGTGTCTTGCATTCTGCAAATTTGATATGTATAATATATCAAATGTGACTTTTACACACACTCGCATCTTACGGAAATAGCAGCGTCAAATAAAACTCAGCGAGCAAATCTAATATATAAACTGACTATGATGTCATATCGATTGACGATGCCCCAGTAATTTTTATATTTAATTTTGTTCGAACCCAGAGCATAAACCATTCCTTTTGTCTGCATATGTGTGCAAAAAATCTACGCTAAAATATTTAATGTTGTTGTACGATGCTTTACAATCATCTTCACTTTTATTCTTACAAGTACAATACTAATAGTAGTGGAGCACTGCAAGCAAATGCATTGTTAACTGTTTAAAAAGGTGTAATAAGGTAACTTGCTGCAGCCATAAAAATCACACCATTGCACTTTATGTAGCTAAACGTTATTACGACTTGTTCAGAGACGCAGACGCGTGCCAGATAATTCATGCACTTTGAGTGTGTGCATATGCATCCGCAGCTGAAGAGGCCGAACTAAAGATTAAATGAAGAATTGTGTCATCATCGTAAAATATTTTTCATAGTTCCTAATGGGCACACAAAACACTATGTGATCGCAATTTTCGTGAAAATTGCATCGACATAAATAGTGCAGAATGCAGCAGTACTTATTGACAATGAGACAGCTTTTATAGCATCCACCTTTTATAAAATTCAGCAGTGGGTATAGATATTTTTAAAGCTAGCAAAATGTCTGCTTTCAATTTGCCAAATCAAAATGTCAGACGCGACCGGCATTTGTAGAGGGGCTGTAATCACACACCTACGCATTTTATAGCACAATTGTAGGTAGCAAAAGTGATTTCGGAACACGCAATATTTTCAACGGAAAATTTACTTTTTATTGCTAACCAAGCTCGTACTAGCGCATAGGGTAAGCAACTAGAATTAGGTCACAATCATACGCGTGATAGGAATCAACGAAAGTTAATAAAATCGAAAAATGGACGGCACTCCTTTTCTCGTATTGGTATTTTTGAACAGAATTTGCTCAAACTATACGAAACCAAAAAACTTTCTCTGTTTACTGTTCATCAACCTTAAATCCTGGGTAAACTATAGTGTAGATGTCATTTTTCAATATTAGATATCTATGTCCTATAAAAAATTCAGACAATTAAAGTAAATGCAAAATCGTAAAATAAAAGTTGGCTTTTATCAGTTTTTAAATGTTTTGTAGCTTTCTATCCCAGCTCAAATTCAAACTAATCAGTATCCAGCTACAGTCTAGGTATATAATTAATTTTTCAGTGAGTATTTTAAGTGTTGTAATTATATCTATAACCAAAGCATCATGCACATGCAAGCAGTGAAACATTTTTATATTTATTTTGCACTTCGTGATGAGGGCGAGCAGAAAGGAAGGAAGTAGGAATTTCTCTTGATTGTTTAATCAAGCACTTTATCAGCTAACCCAAAATGCGTACAATTAAGGAACTCGTTTGAATTATTCCATCAGAGGAGTTCACTAAACCTCGAACGTGATTGTTATGAAAATTTTTGACGGAGGATATGACCTATACGACCATAATACTTTAAAAGTATGGCAATGGGCTAAGTGCAGTTATATAAAAATAAATTTGCCCAAGCACATACATATAGGCATACAAATTTATAGTTGTAAGTTGTAGCCCAGCAGCAAACAAATTGGTAAACGAAAATGGTGTAGAAAGTTTGCTCATCATTTTTATCCCAGAAGCAATATCGCATTATTATTATGATATCAAAATGACGAAAGGTGTCCGATTCTATCTCAATCTCAATCACTGTCAAAAAATTTTCCTTCTGCGCTGATTAGTCTCGTCTCACTTTTACTATTACTTGAATGCGCGAAAGTCAATAGCCGAATGTCGCTAATCAAACCAGCTCTGACGCTCAAAAAGAACAACTTCGAGCCCCGTTGTACTGACGCCGTGTACAATCCCTTTTTGAGTTAATTTAGGTATTCTTCGCAGCAATCAAATGTTACCTGTATAATTTGCCACCATATTGCAATTTTTACTTATTATGCAGTCCGTGCCACACATGATATTGGTATTGGCAGTGCATGCAGCTGTTATTAGTAAAGAGAGAAAAGTAACAGTCCTTCAGTAACTCGTTTGCTTTCATCGCATTCTTTCGCATAGAATTTTGCTACCGGGCTTTCAACGCGTAATGTGTGAATTGCGACATTCTTGTTTTTCAACAATGCAAGAGTGAAGGCAGACAGGGGCATGATTGACATGAGTGTGATATCATTTACACCATTTGAAGAAAGTATTTTTCGAAAATGAAAATGCTTTTAAAATTAAGATATTCAAAAAAGAATCAAAATTGATAACTTTTTTTGTGGTTTCAAAAGGGTGGCAGTCATGCGCGCATTTTACTTCGGAATTTTTGCATTCAAATATTATTTTTTTGCAGGAGTTGTCATCGTCATCACATTATCATTGTTTGGTAATATAGTGCAGAATCATTAGCTCAGTCAATGGCACATGCTCCTCTCAAGTGCAGCCTGTTCTGCAGCAGCACTCTCACTCAACTGTCACTTGACTCGAGCAAAATTGCAATTTAATTATTTGGCATGCTGTCTTCGCCCGGCCAATTATCAGTTTGAAATTTCTACATGATCAAATCACGGCGAGACAAGCGCTCACCCAAATTTGATACATTTTATAAGGGAAATAAAAAATGAAACCTGATTTTTAGCATGCTACACATCCTTTTACCCATAGGGCAGAAACTTGATATTTTTAAAGTAAATGCTCAAGTTACGTGTGTCCTTCCTGTGCAATTGCCAATTACTATTATGCTGATTACAGGATTATTGCAAGTACATCGTTGTGACGTGACTCAGAAAATCTGCTAAATTCAAGATTCACGTTTTTTGCCCTCCGGTTTCATCAACCTTTCTAATCTTCTAAACTCAGCAACTTCACCCCATTGTCTTAATTTTTAATGATAGCTTTCATCGCAATCAACTCAACAAGTAACGCACTGTCAAAATAACAATACCACTTGCCACAAAAACTCTCCTCTTCTACTCCATCTTACTACTTGTTGTGTAGTTGTAGCTCTGTCAATCCCTTTCTTTTCTAGCTGCTCTTCTGCATTCTCCTATTACCGAATCAAGGTAGGATTACACTTCATTGCCAACGGCTTTGTTTATACTTGGGGTAAGCACATCCGAGCAAATTCCGAATATTTAATTGAATTTAACTGCTGTCACTTCATATCCCTGTTTACGTTAACCTTTCACCTAGGAATTCTGTGCCGTATGCAAATCTACATTGTCTAAATGAACCTGCCAGCTTTGTTCTTTATCGAATTAATTTTATTTGATTTCATAGTTTAAAGCTTAATTAGCCAAGTATCAGTTTAGGCATATGGACGTCAGATTTCATAATGTCAAGTTGAGTAAATTACATACTCTACAGGAGGAATCGTGGTAACTGACAAATTAAGACAGATAAAGAATTTATTTGCAAAAAATGATTTTCCAATCTTATTGTTCAGAATTTTGCGAAGGGTGTACAGGGTGCATGTGCATAAGGCAGCTACAATATGAGAGGAACTGTGCATTATTGTCTCGTTTAGTTAAAGTAGTGCATTGTCTTCAATTTTTCGTGCTCACCTTTTGGAGTTTTACCAAAAAGCGCAACTTTCGTTTTTTAATACTTACTGCATGGTAATGAAACAACGGAAAACTATTATTTTCTTGTTACAATTAACAAAATTATTCCGTTATTGCGGCAGCAAATAATAAAGAGATTAAATATTTTAGGGTGGAGAACCTGCCTAATTCGATTTAGAATTTATTATGTGACAAGACAAATGAATTTAGATATCTGAAATTATGTTATTCCTGCGTTTGTTGCTTTTCAAAAGTAGGTATACCTTAATTTCTATACCTAATCTACATATGAGAAAATGAAAGCAGGAAATTTCACATCGAGCAACCTCTCAAATGGAATTCCGTGTTGAGGGCTTTTTCTTTCTTGACAAAAATTTACAGGATACAGTTCATGCACTATGTGGGGTGATTTGCTTGCACCAAATTAGCAGTGTGCTTTTGATAACACAGTGCACTGGTTAGTGAGATAGGGCGACTGCATTCGTCAAGGTGTCTTAAATTAACATTAGCGGATTCATTTGCAGAATTCACGTAAAGCTTAACATTGTCATTTACTGAATGAGTCTTCATATAATTCAAAGACCTCACAAGAATCTCCTCCATTCTACATACAATTGTCACCCTGAGAGCTTACCGCCTGCCTTCATTTTCATTATATACCTTTCCATACCTTTGCTATATTTAACGGCAATTGTCAGTTTTAGTCTGCATTTTGGCATAAATTTTTTGTTTTGGCAATTAGTCTGTCTGCGTCTTCTGAAACCCTTTTAAAAGCTGAGTTTTGAATTTCTTTCACACCTACCCTAATTTACAGATTAATGATGAACTCTGACTAAAGACAAGCAGAGGTTTCTGGCGTTACATATGTACCTATGAAAGGAATTCCACAGAGTGCTCTTGTAGGCCGGTCACTCAAGTAGGGTGGACCAGGACTGGGACTCACTGATTTTTTAAATAAAACCCAAATACACGCTTGAGGCAAAATGCGTGCGAAATTCAACAAAAATTGCATGCTGCGATGATGTGCTGCACTCTGAAAATAAATCACAGCGAGCATCATGACGGCGGCAGTGATGGTTGGGGCGACGCCATTTTATGCCTATTTTAAATCAGTTGCAGTTCCGTTCAATCTTTTCCTACATTTTCATTTTGAATGACTCACTGTGTATTAATCAACTTTTACCCAAATTGACTGTGTGTCCTCCAAAGCTGCTGCTTTACAATGGCTAAAATATTTCTAAAAAACATCTAATTTGCTAGCAAAATATGTAACATCCGCTCCGTCCAGATTTACTAAGCCAAAACAAATCTGTTCAGATGTCAGAGAGCAACTGTACAGTTATTGGATACACTCCGTTATGCAATTCCACTCGGTGCAGTAATGCAATACAAAATGGGTTGCAACATCGGAACAAAGTTCAATTTAATCCGTGTGGAGTAAAGAGAGCGCTCTGATTGAATGAACTATTGTCCCCTATAGAAATTCGTGATGAGTAATTAGGACAGTCATTGTTATCCCAGTGGAGTGTAAGTGTAATGATGTTACCCGTCCAAAAGTATCAAGATGAGAGTTTTGTTTACAGAACTTAAAAATCGTGACCCTTTTTAATTCTAAGCTTATGAAATAGTCCATAAAAACAATTGCAGGAGTGCATGCTATGTCACGTTATCAATAATTTTTTTTGCTTGTAGCGCAAGCTCTCCCTTCATTTTTCTCCAAGTACGCTCCTCAAACGACATTTGTCGTTAAGTGTAATAGCAGCCATTTGTGAGCATCCTTATACAATTGTCTTCTGGGTGGGAAGAGGCTATCAAAGTAGAATGATTGTCTAAGCTGCAGTTACAATTAACTTTAATCAATAAATTACTCTGGAAGGAAAGGCTCAAAAGGTTCCCGTGTGCATCGCATGCAAAAAAATATTGTTTTGAATAACAGGAAACCCCTCTCATTTCCGAAGAATTTGGTCAAGGCTACACTTTTGCTTTGCATCGTCGTTATCAAATAGGTACTTTAGCAGTCATAATAAATTAAATTATCGTAAAATAGGTAGTTAAAGCTCTGAATATTCTTTTTTCTTGTCCACAGTAATTGCTGCAACTTACTAAAGTTTTTTAAATGCTTATTATACTACCTTTAAAATTAGGTACGTCTGTAATTTTATTTATCTAAGTAAATAAAAGCAAAAACGCGATGTAAAGCCGACTTACCGACAACTAAAAAGTGTTGTTCTCTGTCATCATTCCTGTTATCAATATATGACCTTCCTTATCATGTAATTGTATACATACATCAGCATTCAATTTCCATCTTACAGGTTAACACAAAAAAAGCCTTTTATGTTGCAAAAAGTGGGATTTCAGAACGCAGATTTTTTCCCCTTTTTGCGGAAACAGAAAAAATGTCAACAGCACAATTTTAAATGAGGTAGACTGCTAAAGTTCGGAAAGATGTTCAGGAATTCGTGTGAATTTACACAGTAACGGTTGGGAACGCGAGGACAGAAATTCACATCGCCATTACACAATTTAAATGATATGACGGTCAATAGTAAACAAAGACATTTCTGCACGCAGCATCACTTTCAAGCAATCCTATAAGGTTTTCTACAGGGCTTGGCGTATTCAAGGGCGAGAATGCTATTAGTGACGAAAGAAGTTCGAATTGCTATTATAATCGATCGTGATTATTAAATTATCGCTTTTCATTTCAGGCACAATTTAGGTAGTTGAAGTGGTAAGAGACTTCTGTAATTTTTTTGCTATGTTGTAGGGCGCACTTATCTCAAATTCACACCTCATCAGAGTCATGTAGCCACGCAACATGTGGCAAGGCTGAAATGCCGAGTCTACATAGCAAAGAGGAAATTGAAGGTGTGATTTTCACAAGCTGTTCTTGTGATAATTTTAAAGACGACGTCTCTTCCCTCACGATTTTTTATGAGGTATTCAAGATTTACCTCTTAATGGGAGATAGTATGTCAAGATGATACCAACTTAATTGTATCTAAATTATGTAATGTTGGCACACTAGTAATTACAACAATAAAAATTAATTTAGAATAATATTGATAAATTTTTAATGATTGTGATGATAACCTTTTGCAGGCACTAAAATTCTAAGTTGTAACAAGAAAGGAATTTTGTCAAGATGTCCGACAAAAAAGGAGTGTCCAAGCAAACTGTGCCCCATGCAATGGCGAATCTTACAGGGACCCATAAAGCGAAGCAGTCCACAATCATTACCAGACCTTCAGAAGCGGTAACTCATCCACCGGCTGTGGAAGAAAGACAGAGTGACGAGACTAGGAGTGTTGTAACATCTGTAATTGCAACGCCCGTNAAAGCGAAGCAGTCCACAATCATTACCAGACCTTCAGAAGCGGTAACTCATCCACCGGCTGTGGAAGAAAGACAGAGTGACGAGACTAGGAGTGTTGTAACATCTGTAATTGCAACGCCCGTTCAGAATGCAGTTTCCGACGAGCCGCGTGAAATTCACTATACTGTAGTGAAGCCTATTGGAACGGGAACATTTGGGGTCGTCTTCCAAGCAAGACTTCATGAAAATAATGAGGTTGTCGCAGTGAAGAAGGTTATGCAGGACCGAAGATACAAAAACCGGGAGCTACTGGTGATTCGTCGACTGCGTATTTGAAGACAGACAGGGTGCGACTGATAACGATGTTGGGGTTACCTTTCGCAGCATAAGCGCTTTCATGAAAGAATGAGCCTTTCCTCACAGAATAGATTCTAATGAATGCGCATTCTCAAAATCTAATTATTCCGATTTTATTATTGTGTAGATGTATTATGTACAGGTCAAAATCTGCTGTCGTCATATTGTAATAATAAAAATTGTTTTCGTTTAGAAGAAAACCTTTTTGCAACAATAAGTCATGTGTGGAGATGTAATATCCTCTTTGAAATTAAATCCGTTTTTAACTACCTCTACAGAATAATGCCTTTTTCTAGAACCTTGAATCGTTCTAGGTTTAATACGACTGCGATACTGCGAATGCAGAAACCGGAAACTTTTGCTGAGTCACTTTCAGTCTTTAAACAGTTAATATTTTAGTTGGTAGTGCAAGTAGGCATATACAAAACTTTCGCTAAAATATTTGCATAAAATAGATTGCACTCTAGCAAAAAAATAATTTACTGCACTTAAACCAGCGATTATCCAATTTCCTTTAACTAGAAATATGTATTTACGTAGAGTATAAAACAGAGCTTAAAATTGAGCACCCAGAAAATTATGCACATTCACTATTCACCTAGTAGCATTATTTAGAAGCATCTAAATAAACATGCGAGATATTTCACACCCATTATCATCCATACAAAAAAATAAATTGAGGAAGATTAAATTTTGGCTTCTCCGAAAATCATTGGCCACGTTTCTAATACTAACTAAAATGCATTTGATTACACCTGCTCACGACACGAATTATGATTTTTGTTTGTTTATGATTTGTTTAAAATAAAAACGATGCAAATGCATAAAAAAAAGTCTTCCTGGTGGAAGTCTTTGTCTGACTGAAGCTGAAATTATGACTAAAATGTGTTAAAAGTAAGTTAATGTTTCAGTTTACCCCAAAAGCAGCTAAATATCCTAGATTCGCTTAGGATTTCGATTAGAGATTAAGGATATCTGGCTATAGCTTCTTCAATGATATAGACAAAGATAATCTATAAGTAGCTTTATTTATAACGTTAGAGCAACGACCTTGATATTTAGTAATAATCATACAATGTACTTGCAGCATTTTTTTACGAAAGGCAGCTCCAAAGTTTTTAACCTGACTCAACTTTTCCTTTTAACAACACCATTACTACTTACCTAGTTTTTTAAAGGTGTCACTGGAATCCTTGGCTCCAACATTCATGTTAAGTAAAAAAAGTCTTCCTGGTGGAAGTCTTTGTCTGACTGAAGCTGAAATTATGACTAAAATGTGTTAAAAGTAAGTTAATGTTTCAGGTTACCCCAAAAGCACCTAGATATCCTAGATTCGCTTAGGATTTTGATTATAGATTAAGGATGCCTGGCTATAGCTTCTTCAATGTTATAGACAAAGATAATCTATAAGTAAGTAGCTTTATTTATAACATTAGAGCAACGACCTTGATATTTAGTAATAATCATATTTTTTTAATACAATGTACTTGCAGCATTTTTTACGAAAGGCAGCTCCAAAGTTTCTAACCTCACTCAACTTTTCCTTTTAACAACACCATTACTACTTACCTAGTTTTTTAAAGGTGTCACTGGAATCCTTGGCTCCAACATTCATGTTAAGTATTTAAGTGCACAACTTCATTCACAAGTACAAAAGTACAAGCATCAATTAAAACAAGTTTGTAAAAAAAAGTAGCAAAAAACAAACAGCCGAACAGTATAGAAGAAAAAGCGTAACAAATGTGTTTTCTTTGAAAAGTAAACACATTATTTTCTGAAAGCATTTTGTACTTGAGTAAAAGTCATTTTTCTAATGTTTGGGCGTCCCTACATACACAGCATACTCAAGTCAGCCTATACATTGTACAATGAATCAGAATGAGAACTGAGAACCAATTTTTTTTAGCTTGGATAGTTGGACTGATGATAAAAAGGCATTTAAACCACAGCACTAATTTCTGGTGCATTTTACCCCTATAATTACAGTATATCTTTACTAATGCGCTGACTAAAAAACGCATTACCAATTACAAGTTAGGCATCTCGTTTAAGATGACTGACAAGGTCGTTACATATTGTTCCTATCAGCAGTTATTATCTTCTTAAATCTGTCTTTGTCTCCGCCTGTAGCTTCCGTCTTTCATTTCATTTGTATTCTTATAAAACCTTCCTCATACAACAACCGTTTATACCTTTCAAAGTGAACAACGCAACGCGTCCCTATCTATTCCGTTCCCCTTCATTATTAATACAGGGCTATTCATCAGCGCAATTGATGATAAGAGCTGATTACACATTCTCAAAACACTTACTCATTTATCCTTTCCTAAATGCCAGCATACTCATTTTTTTACCCAAAGGACTCACCGTCACATTCTCAACTCAACTATTTGAAACTACTTAATCATTAAAAGTACTTAAACAGAGAACTATAAAACCGAAGGATATTGTGCTCTTTACAGTGCACTTTGTGCAAATGTGAAGATTCATGCGTACCAACGCAAAAATATTCCCAGGACCAAAAAAAGATTAAGTTTTTTATTTTGGCTCGAACCAATCTTGATCTCATCACAGTAGCATCGTATATAGGTAGCGCTCTGCTAAAAAAATAATACATTTTTGTAATTTTGTATTAACAAAGGCCCTTCACCCAAATTCAAATTTGTGTATGCACAACCCTTTCATGTAATTTTCGTTTCTACACATGTTTTAAAAACAAAAGTAAAATAGATTAACGGCAATAATAAAGCAAAAAAAGGTGTAATTTTGTTTCTAGTAAATGTAGGTCTTCCCTTTTCCTCATTCCAATCGAACCGTTTCTGACTTTAATAAAGGAGCAGCTACACAGCTACAGGCAACAAATTATCATTTAGATCTCTCTCTTTCTTTCTCGGTCATGTGCAAGAAATTACATGTGATGATGATGAGCGAACGAGTGAATTATTCTACCGAGCGAGCATGTAATACAACCTTATTCATTGAAAGTAAACGTGATAATGATAATGAATTTACTGTTACTGTCTGCTAATGCCTATACCTATCTATCCTTTATTAAGCCTCATTAGAATATCTACTCCAAAATTTTTGATGAATCATTACTCCAAGTTTGCGTCGCAAGTCGCAATTGCAATGCATGCCGATTCAAGATATACGATTATTCTGTGACAGTAGCCATATTACATTTTACCTTCAAAAAGTACCATTAAAGAAGCAATTTCTACATTCTTTCAAATTAAACTAAGGACTCAGCCAAAATATTCGCAAAGTTTTACTCGCAAATTTATGGCAGCACCTTGAACTACAATACTTAATCAAAGACGAGCAATAAGAATAACTTCATTAAGGGAAACAAAAAAATGGCAGGGATAATTGCAATTTCATCCCTATCTATTTCGCGTTGTCATTGCTGTTTTCACGATGCCACAATATTAATATTATCCCTAGCTGCGATCAAGCTAATTAAGGATGGTAAAAGTAGATTAAGGATGTTTCAGGGTATTACGTCGCTTTCGCAGCTCATCTTTTTCTTTGTACAATGGAAAGTGTGCTTGCATTTGTGTTCGTGCGTTCTTCAATCTGATAGATGGACTAAAAGGACTTTTCAGTGCACGCTTCTGCTGCCACGATAGGAAGAGTTATGATCACTTTGCGTTGACGACATATTGGAAAATCTGATAGTGGTGCAGTCTCATATTATTATAGCTTAAAACAAAAGTGAAGATTCTTTTTTTTCTCAGTCTTTTCAGCAAAAAAGGAGTCATATATCTATATCTGTATGATTACGTGATTATCAAAGCGTGAAAACACGCAATCATATTTTGAAATCGTTCTTTTTATATCTCGGTCCCTTAATCTTTTATCTTGTTTACTGTGGATTTTCAGTATTGCACATCAGCTCACGGCTCACACTCACCTACCAGTTTAACGAGTTAGCCATATTAAAATCTTACAGCTGGTCTCACCCAAGCTAAGAAACATTCTGAACTTAACTGTGAGCTAAAAGGCTGGCTACGTATTAAAAAAATCGTACATTCATTGGCAAAAACGCTGACACAGCAGTAGTAGTGAATAATAAATTGAATGAAGATTTATTCAAGCATGGCAATAATATAGCAATAATTATTTTGTTAATTTTTTCTATACTTTAATTGCCCTTTACCTTTATGTACCAGCGAAAATTCTGCTGCATAACTGCTGATACCTATAATGGCTTTCTGTTGCTATTTATACTTAAATTCTCTCAGAGTTTTGAAAGGAGATGAAGATGAATGCTAAATGCGCCTTTTTCAATTAAACTGTTAATGATGCAAATTATGCATAATTTTTTAGAAACCAAGAAAAGTGCATTAAAAATAGCTATATTGGATGTGATGTGATTAGGAATGCAGTTTGGTTTCAGTACCATATCTCTTTGCCACTAAAATTCTTCTCATGAAGTTTAAAGACCTTACAGTAGAAACTACTTGCAGAAAGGACTTTTTTTTCGAAAAAGGCTTATAATAGTATCACAAAATCAAGTATTTTACCTTAATTAGAGCATTTTTATCTAATGTATCCAACGGCTGCGAGAGCAAGTCATGTAAATTTTCCTCTTCCGTTGATCCAAATTGGGGAGTGGGTGCTGGTTCATCTTCAAAAGTTTCTCTCGGACTTCCATCAGACTCAGGGATTGAATAAATATTAGTTTCAAAAGTAGAACTATTTATACTTCGTTGGTAATGATAGGGCTGCAATGGTGGCAAACTATCGGTGGCATATGTCGCAGTCGAATTAAATGACATATCTCCGACATAATTGTGTTGTTGGCTGAGATGATTTCTCGAGTTAGAAAGTATTTCGGCTTCCACCACATTACAGTAATTAAAAGTGCTTAGAAGAAAAGTAGAAAATAACGTGAAATTGAAGAGGAGTGGGAGTC
>JAHZND010003331.1:0-31507 GCA_027744115.1 Acrocyrtus sp. NNG-2020 | reverse complement strand
GCCTATTGTGGCGTGCATAGCTGACGTGTGACTAGGCCTAAATTGAATTGTACCTGTTATTCATTGACGATGTGATGCACAGAAGTACCGATATTGAGGATATACGTAGGAATTCCAAGTAAATAAGGCTAGCTTCTTTCTGACTCTCCAGACGCTTATTATGATATGATCTCATCAAAGACGTAGGTAAACGTAATGTGTTGCTTTTATTCTGCATACATAATTCGATGCGTTTATTTGACTGGAAAGACAGGAACATGCTTCCGAGAGACATAAAAAACATGCAAGACACTCCATCCAATCCAACTAAATGATATCAAGCCATTTTGTCACAAAATAACTTCTACAGACGTGGGTGAGAGTACCTACTTATAAATGCATATTCTTTGATCACGTTTTACTTTGCTAAATTAGTTATATTTTGTAGTTGCCACTATGTATTGTAAACAATTTGAAAATCCACACAGTCATATAGTCCACATACCTAGTCGTGAATCATAACGTGTCCATTACATATGCCATAAGGATATAGGATTTTACTAAAGTGCTGAGTCTGTTTTTTCTTTTTCATTTTTATCATCCACTTCGCCAGTTTAATCTAATCAATCTCACACTTCTGGAATTCACAAACCCAGATATGGCATTGGACTGGAAATCTAGTGGATTGGAATATTTGTGAAGCACAGAAGATATAAAATAGCTATATCATCTACCTAAAATGTTTTTTTCATTAATATCTATATGGAACTGGAGATCCGTTGTTATGAATGAAATTTTTGGGCTTGGACTTCGTGGCTAGGAGCATGAGCACGCATGCGCAGAGTGCGAGTGCACACCTTTTATTACGTCATATGCGTAACTTTTGCTCTTTAGTTCCTGGTATGTTCTTCTTGTAATAAAAAACTTGGTTTGAGTAAGAATAAATAAATGCTATTTTACTTTCATGCGGTAAACTGTATATTGTAAATCACAAAATAAAATATTTCAATTCAGTAAGTCAAAGGTCAAAACGCTATTTTGACATAAAATCTAACATAACTAATAAAAAAATAAATACATCTCGCTGAAATGTTATTCATCATCTAACTAAGCCCACGCCGAGCTAATTCACCTGAAAAATCTAATCAAGCTCGCTCCAACTCTCTTCTAACAGCCAGCCGTTGCACCTGGTTTCCGGTGTTCAGTTTCTAGTTTCATTCTCATTCCCTCATTCTCCGTCTTCCTTTCATCATTTCATACATCTTTCCTATCCAAAATCTCTCATAAAACTTTGTTTGCTTTAAGTAACTTGCATCATTTTTACCTGTGTGAAAAGTGGATGTTTTTTCACGCAACAAAGAAACTGCCCAAGTCATGGGAAAGATAGGAGAAAAGGCGCTTTTCGCCTTCTTCACACCCGAGGTCCCATCCCACTTCGCACATTACAGAAACAGAGAAAGGGTTGCGGTAAGTAACGTTATTTGAGTTCTCTGTCTCGAGTCTTCTGCCATTATAACGTTAACTGAATGCCTCATCATCATCATCATTATCATCATCATTGAACTGCTTTTCTTCTTTTTTTGAATCAGACGATGGACGAGGCATTATCTCACCGCTTTTCCTTAGAAACATGGAAAGGTATATCCTACAATATATTTTAAATGTACAATTTAGTAGCTGCAAAGAGAATGAATAAAATCATAAATGAGATGAATTAATACTTTGTACTCCATTCCCGTTATGTATTAGTAGGATGAAGAGGGCTAGCGGAAAATTACGTTGATGGGATGAAAGCGGCGGATGCACAAAGCAAAGCGCTCAACGTAGGCGAGACAGTATGCTGTCGCTGTAATGCAGGAGGTAGGCAGGTAAAATTCAGTTCCTCTCCGAGAAGCTTCTTGTGAAGAGTTTTTTTTAGTGGATAGGGGCTTTTCGTAGTGAATTATCGGATTTGACATTTCACTGAAAATTGCAAAAATTTTGAGTTTCCGTTGTGCGTTTTAACTGGGGAAATGTCATCAGTGCAAGATGACGAGTCAGTGCAAGGTAAGAAACAAAAAATTATAGTTTTAATTAGCTAACTAGTACTAATTTAGGAGTGTTTTAGACCGGCACATTTTTGGAAAATTTTTTTTATGCTAGTACTAAGCTAGCTGCTGCAAGTCATTGGCTTACAATGGAGAAGTGGATGTGCAGGGTGGAGAAAATGTTGGTATAGGTTGGCTTGCGTGTGCTGCGCTATTGCGGTGTGGATATTGAGCACCCTGCACATATTTTTTGATGAGGCGACGGAAGCCATTTTGGAAATATTTTCGGAAAAATTACGAAAATTAATTGTAATTAAAGAGACTAACTAAATGGGGCACTGATCAGCTGCTCTAATGCAGATATCATATGATATGCAAGATGCACATACAATTACATGTGATTTTCATGTATGTGCTATGACATGACTTACTTCATAAACTAAATATAAGTAACTGAAGAAGAAACTTAGGCATAAATAAGGCATTCTCATTGTCATTACTTAACTGAGGTTAATATTGTTACTTTATAGATGAGGTGGAAGATCAAGAAGTAGACCAGGATGATGCTGGCGACGGCGAAGGCGAAGGAGAAGGAGACAGTGGTACTGTTAAGTTGAATGAAGAAGAAGAGGACGTCTCTGCTGAAGAAGATGTTGCCGTACCGGTAAGTGACATTCTAAATGAATTGTTTATTTATTATTGAAATGTCTCTGAATGTGCCCATAAAAATCAGCAAAGTCATTGTAAATAGGATGATGATGACGATTATGAGGATCCAGAAAGTGCAAAGAAAAGGAAGAAATTAAGTAAGAAGCGTCGCACTAAAAGCGAAAAG
Organism: Acrocyrtus sp. NNG-2020; assembly: GCA_027744115.1. Taxonomy (NCBI): domain Eukaryota; kingdom Metazoa; phylum Arthropoda; class Collembola; order Entomobryomorpha; family Entomobryidae; genus Acrocyrtus; species Acrocyrtus sp. NNG-2020. The sequence continues at coordinate 28,666 of JAHZND010003331.1, read as the reverse complement.
TCCAAAAAGAAGAAGAAAAAGAAGAAATCTTCTGATAGCGGGGAAGATGATGAATATGGTGGTACTGCCAGCGTAGAGGAAGACGAAGTTAAGGAGGACTCGGATTATGGTACTGGCAAGCGTAGTAGCAAGAGAAATCGAGCTTCAAAGTCAGCTCCGGATACTCCACAACAATCGGGTTAGTTTCACCTAAATTAAATAACAGCTTGTAATTTAATTTAATGGCAGGCGGGGGTCCGAATTTTTGTGAATCATGAATCATCGACGAATGCAAAAACCCCAAAGCGGTAGCAAGAGAAATCGAGCTTCAAAGTCAGCTCCGGATACTCCACAACAATCGGGTTAGTTTCACCTAAATTAAATAACAGCTCATAATTTAATTTAATGGCAGGCGAGGGTCCGAATTTTTGTGAATCATGAATCATCGACGAATGCAAAAACCCCGAAGCGGTTTGGCTGTGAAAAAACCCGACAGCGCCGCTGACGAAATATTCGAACCCCCGCTACAAACAAAATGCCATTTTTCCTATTTAAAATCTTCAGTTCAGCATTAGTATTATTAACAATAGTTATGGCGTGTTAATGTATTTTTAATTTAATCGGTTATTGACTTTCTGATGAATACAATATAGATCCTTCATTACCAACCTGTGAAGAAGTCTGTGAGCAGTTAGGACTGCAAGACGTTGATATAATATTTGAAGATGACGATTACAGAGAGCTACAGAATTACAAATGTTTCATGCAACATTGTCGCCCGTTGGTACAGAAAGAAAATCCGAAGGTATTAACGCAATTTTTATCTTCTTTCATTCTCAATTTTCAGTCTCTTTATCAACTGGGACAAATGCTTAATCTAGTTAGTGTTATCAACTGTTATTTTTTAAATCTTCAATAGGTCGCGGTGTCAAAAATCATGATGCTGATTGCTGCAAAATGGCGACAATTTATTCGAGAAAATCCTTACATGGAACAACCGGAAGATGACAGAAAAGCTGACAGTCCTCCTGCCGAATCATCTCGAGCTGAAGATGACTTCGACGAAGACGATGATGAAGAAGAAGACAGTAAGTCTTCATCCAAGAAGAGTCGAAGAAGTAGTAGAAAAGCAAAATCGAAAGGAAAGAGTAAAGTTCCTACATTAAAAATACGAATTGGAAAGCGAAAGCGTGGTAGCTCGGTAGGTCAAATTCGTTCTTCTAACGTTGGCAGTTCCATTGCAATAAATAACTTTCATTAATTTTTCATTTTTCTGAATTGTTTTTATGGGTACTGCTACCATGTATAGGAGGAAGAAGTTAATAGCCAATCCGATAAAGACTCAGATGCCGAATTCGAGCAGATGTTGAAAGAAGCAGAAGAAGTTTCCAAAGACGAGGAAACTCAAAGTAAGAAAGAAGATGGTCCTAGGAAAAAGGCTAAAACAAAAATCGGTAATAAATACAAGAAAAAGAAGAAGACTAAGACAACGTCTAAGTTCCCCGGAGGAAAAGATGATGAGGAGGGATATGAGGTATTACAGATATAATGCTTTTGAGAAATATGCTATGCTAATTGATATTGCCTTCTGTCCGTTTCACGAGAAAATGCGGTTAGTGTAATTATGGTTTTGTTTGTGATCGAGGAGCAAACAGATCATCAGGACTACTGCGAGGTCTGCCAACAAGGCGGAGAAATTATATTGTGTGACACATGCCCCAGAGCTTACCATTTGGTCTGCTTGGATCCTGAACTCGAAGAAGCTCCAGAAGGAAAATGGTCCTGCCCTCATTGTGAAAGTGAGGGTGCAAAGGATGGAGACGAGGATGATGAGCATAATGAATTTTGTAGGAAATGTAAGGACGGTGGCGAGTTATTGTGCTGTGACTCTTGTCCATGGGCGTACCATACTTTCTGTCTTAATCCTCCTCTTACCGAAATTCCCGATGGAGATTGGAGGTGTCCACGTTGTGCTGTAAGTTTTGAAGATTTCCTACATCTCCATTTTTATTATTCCTATTCAGAACTGTTTCATTTGCTGTAATTTCGAAGTAGTTGGTAATCAAAAGTAGTGGCTACTAGAATAGGTAGGTATATTCAACAACTTTACATTGTATATTTATAGTGTGAGCTACTACCTGGAAAAGCCGATAAGATACTGACGTGGCGGTGGGTTGAGACCAAAGAAGAACGCGAAAAGTTTGCAGCAATGTCAGCGGAAGAAAAGAAGTTTGCTCCTAAACCTAAAAGGGAATTTTTTGTGAGTTGGGTGGGACGTTCCTATTGGCATTGTGAGTGGGTTTCAGAATTGTCTATGGAAGTTTTCCATCCTACAATGCTTCGAGCATACTTCAGGAAAAATGACGCTGAAGAACCCCCAAAACTTGAAGACGAGGAGACGTCTCTTCGTAGAAGGAAGAAAAATGACGAAGCGGATCCGTTGGAGGAGAAGTATTACAAGTTTGGGGTTCGACCAGAATGGCTTCAGGTTCACCGAGTTGCAAACCATCGGACTCTAAGGGATGGCAGTATACAGTATTTGGTGAAATGGCGAGAGTCTATCTTATGAGCGAGTGTCATGGGAAGATGAGGATGACGACATACCGAACTTTAAGAAGTTCCAAGAAATTTATCATGTATGATTAAATTCAGTCTTTGACGTATTGATAAAATTTACATTGAAACTCGTCAAGTAGTATATACCTATTTAATTTGTATATTAGTTCGTTTATCAATGTTTTTCTTGTAACCTGGATTTATAGGAATTCCGTGCAGCTGCACTGGGCGATCCTGGCTATGCCAGAAGAAAAGACAAGAAGGGCAAAAAATCAAAAGATTTTGCATTGTATGTTCCGAATTTTGTCAGTTTTTAAAAATTCAAAATCCGATAATAGTAAACTTACCCTATATACCTACCTAGCTAAGAAACTATACTTATTTCTGGCGTTTGAGACTATAGTAAATAGTTTTTTGTAATGCTTTATTATATATTGCAGTAAATACGTAAATCCAGCTCCGGACAAGCCAATTACTGATCTAAAGCGCAAGTTTGAGCAACAGCCGGATTACATTGGGCTTAACGGTCTTATGTTGCACGAATACCAATTGGAAGGATTGAATTGGTTGCGTTACTCTTGGGGTCAAGGCATAGATACAATTCTTGCTGATGAAATGGGTCTCGGCAAAACTATTCAGACCATTGTGTTTTTATATTCCTTGTTTAAAGAAGGACACTGTCGTGGTCCGTTTTTGGTAGGACCTTTACTCGATTTCTTACTTAAACTAGTTATGGGCTGTGTTCGTCTCTAGTCTGAAATTTAATGTGTGATTTATTTAATACTTTTAGGTCAGTGCACCACTGTCAACAATTATTAACTGGGAGAGGGAGTTTGAAACATGGGCCCCTGACTTTTATGTAGTTACCTACATTGGAGACAAAGATTGTCGAACAGTTATACGAGAACATGAACTCTCATATGATGATGGCGCGGTCCGTGGTGGTAATAAGGCTTCAAGGCTGCGTGGTTCTGTCAAATTCCATGTCCTCCTAACCTCATATGAGCTGATTTCTATCGATGCAGCATGTCTTGGATCTGTCGATTGGTCTGTATTAGTTGTTGATGAAGCGCATCGTCTTAAAAACAACCAATCGAAGGTATAAAACTAGAAGATACTAAAATTGTTACATTTTATTTATATATTGACTGAGGTTCAATTATAAATTCATATATTTTTTTATACCTAAACCTAATTATGCGTTTGCTCTGGATGCATTCATAGTTCTTCAAAATTTTGAACAACTACCAAATTCAATACAAGTTGCTGCTTACCGGAACACCTCTACAAAACAATTTGGAAGAATTGTTTCATCTCCTTAATTTCCTAAGTCCTGAGAGGTTCAATGACTTGACAGTTTTCCAGAATGAATTTGCCGACATCAATAAGGAAGATCAAGTTAAAAAACTGCATGATATGTTAGGACCTCACATGCTTCGGCGTTTGAAAGCTGATGTACTAAAGGTATGAATGGAATATAATCTAAAGTAGTATGTATTGTTAAATGATAGGTCAGGTAATACGAAAGGAACGTGTGAATGGCATTATATGAGTACACTAATCCTATATCATTCATTTCTTTTAGAATATGCCCTCAAAATCCGAATTCATCGTAAGAGTAGAATTGTCACCTATGCAGAAGAAATATTATAAGTACATTCTTACAAGAAACTTTGAAGCTCTTAATCACAGAAGTGGCGGTCAGCAGGTAACTATTATTTTATTACGAATTATAAATTTAAATACAATAAACCAGACTATATGAAACACATTCTATTCCTATTCTACGTAAAAACTATGAAGCAAGTATATTATATGGGTATGTATATTATTTTTTATTTATTTTCTGTTTGCTAGGTCACCCTATTGAACATTATGATGGATTTGAAGAAGTGTTGCAACCATCCATATTTGTTCTCTGCTGCCATGATGGAGGCACCTACTCTTCCTAATGGTCTCTTTGAAGTACAGGCCCTAACAAAAGCATCGGGAAAATTGGTTCTTCTCCAAAAGATGCTGCTCATTTTGAAAGAGCAAGGACATCGTGTCTTGATTTTCTCACAGATGACGAAAATGCTTGATATATTAGAAGACTTTCTTGAAGGCGAAGGATACAAATATGAAAGGATTGACGGAGGAATTACAGGATCTATGCGTCAGGAAGCTATTGATCGCTTCAATGCTCCTGGGGCTCAACAATTTGTCTTCCTTTTATCAACTCGGTAATTGAATTGAATACAGAAATGATATGTCATACTGAACATTTAAGACCAGATTTATTTTTTATGAAAGTGATACTTGGTTAACAAGAACTGTGTCTATGTCAATCATAGCAATGACGGAAGTAAGACACTAGACATTTTAATAATATATATTATTTTCTTAAAATACGTTGCTGCGGATGCATTGCATTACTTGCGAGTCTAATAATGATTTGAAATCTTTACAGCTGAAGCAGGAACGCGGCGCAGGAGGCGTGGGATGGAGCGTCGAGAGGAAAGAGATCGTCCTTTGCCTCCTCTACTGGCAAGAGTTGGAGGAAACATTGAGGTATATAAATTTTATCTATTTTTGATGTTCTATTTCATGACAATTTGTATGATCAGTTTCGGAAGTTTTTGCATTAGTATCTTGTAACAATACCTATCAATTGATACAAGAAGTGTTCTGAAACTTACAGTAGCAGAGCGCTATTAGGACAGAATGTAAAAAGACTTGTATTTTCTGTTAAAGGAGCGTTCTAACACTTTCAATGATTAATTCAATTTAAAATGCAGTCGGATTACTAATATTTGCAAGAAATTAATGAACGCGTGATTAATACATTTTCCGTCTGTTACTTCAGGTTCTTGGTTTCAACGCGCGTCAGCGAAAAGCTTTCCTCAACGCTATTATGCGGTATGGAATGCCACCTCAGGATGCATTTAATACTCAATGGTAAGTATAAAATAGCATTTTAGTATTTGTAATACATATCGTACTACTAAAAATATACCTAGACTAAAACTAGATTTTTACTAAAACTTGAGCTAAATGTCCGTCAATTTTAGGCTTGTTCGAGACTTACGGGGAAAATCTGAAAAGTGTTTCAAGGCATACGTTTCATTGTTCATGCGCCACTTATGCGAACCTGGAGCAGACAACACAGAAACGTTTGCGGATGGCGTGCCCAGGGAAGGATTAAGTCGCCAACATGTGCTCACTAGGATTGGAGTGATGTCTCTCATAAGAAAGAAAGTTCAGGAGTTCGAACACATCAACGGATTATACAGCATGCCCGAAGTTATTGAAAAACTACTTGCAAAGCAAGCAGCCGAGGCTGCTGAAGCAGCTGCTGCTGCGGCGCAAGTTGGGGATGAAGCAAATGGAAAACCAGAAGTAACTGACGGTGAGACCACTGCCAAAGCTGCTGGTGAATCTGGTGAAACTAAGGAAGAAAGTCCGGATAAACCTTCAGGAGATGGAGATGGTTCCGCTGACGGAAAGTCCGAAAGCAAAGACAAGGAAGGAGAAGAAAAAGAATTGAAAAAGGAAGACGGAGAAAGTAAAGACGCAAAGAAGGATACTTCAATGGAAGTTGACATTAAGGAAGAAAAGGATGACGAGGAAAAGGCGTTAGCGTCGAAAGAAGAAACCTCTGAAGGATCTTCCGGAACGGACAAAAAATCCGAGGAAAGTAAAATGGAGGTGGAGTCGGACTCTAAAAAAACGGAGATTAAAGAGGAAGGAAAGGACGAAAAGAAGTCAGATAAGGAAGACACAAAGTCCGAAAATGGGGAAAAAGACAAGGAGAAGAATGGGAAGTCTGAGGAGCCAGCAAAGAAGAGGAAGTTCATGTTTAACATTGCTGACGGAGGCTTTACTGAACTGCATACGCTCTGGCAAAATGAAGAAAAGGCTGCAGTACCTGGCCGTGAATACGAGATTTGGCACAGACGCCATGATTACTGGTTACTTGCAGGCGTTGTTAACCATGGCTATGGACGATGGCAGGACATCCAGAATGATCCTCGTTACGCCATTATCAATGAGCCCTTTAAGATGGACATGGGCAAGGGGAACTTCCTTGAAATTAAGAACAAGTTTTTGGCCAGACGATTCAAGGTAAGAGCTTAAATCATAAGAAATAAGTTGAGGATTCGATGTTTTGCTTGAATGTCTGGTCTGACGTCTGCTTCTTGTCAATTTTAGCTGCTGGAACAGGCATTGGTGATCGAGGAGCAACTCCGCAGGGCTGCCTACCTAAATCTCAGCCAGGATCCTGCTCATCAGTCTATGGCACTGAACTCTCGTTTTGCCGAAGTTGAGTGTTTGGCAGAATCACACCAACATCTCGCCAAGGAGAGTTTGGCAGGAAACAAGCCTGCAAATGCTGTTCTGCATAAGGTAAATCCTATAAAATACCTAATATCGTAATGTTTTGCTAACATCTCTTGGGTGTATTGTTACTAGAAAATGACTAAATGACAAGCACTATCTTGTTGTGAATGTATTTGCTAAATGTTTTAATTAATTTGTAGGTCTTGAACCAACTTGAGGAACTCTCTATCAGATATGAAATCTGACGTTAGTCGCCTCCCAGCAACATTGGCTAGGATTCCTCCTGTAGCTCAAAGACTACAAATGTCCGAACGGCAGATTCTCTCACGGCTTGCATCGACGTCTGCAGCCAGCGGTAGTACTGCAACATCTTCCGTCACTGGAACCATTGGCTCACAGTTCCCACCGGGATACCAAGGCAGTTGTCTTGGAGGTACAAATCTTGCCCCGTTCAGGCCCCAATTTACTCTCCCCGGTCAGGCAAATATAATTCCCCAGGCTGCTTTCCCAGGAACTGCTCCACCTCAGTGATGAGTGATGCATCTCATTTTACGTTTAATTAAGGTATCTAACAGCATCAACTTTATTGTTAGTTTGTAGGGGATGTGTACAAATCGTCGCTTTTTATTGTATCTGGATAATGCCTCGAATTTTTTCTTTTATTTTGCGATAACGATTGCATATTGCATTTAAAACTGTACTAGGATTCTGCTAAATTATTATTGTTTAATTTTATAACTTAAACATAGTTGTTAAATAGAGTGATAGTTGTTAATTGTTTTGGTATCGACATCTTCGGGTGAGTTATTAACTCGATTTGCAGCGGAACTACATACAACCTCCACTTATCGATCGCTGCACTGCATGTATGTATTTTAATTCTCACTGTCTTAACATTTGTGGAAAGCATTTAAAATTTGAAATAAACAATAATGAAGTCGGTTCTAATAATGGTAGTTTCTCCTGCATGTATTTATTTTAAAATTATTATGAGTTATAAACCATGGCGTACAGAATCATATTATAGTGTAGGACTGACTGAGAGGGCCTATTGAAATATGACAAAGACTACGCAAAGATGCGATGTATGGCAAAGAGCTCACGTTTGACTTGGTATGTTCATGTAGGTAGCTTAAGCCTTTCAATCAACTTTTTTCATTTTTTAATGTTTCTGTCCTTTGAGAGAACCTTTGTCTACCAGCTTACAGCGTAAATAGTTTGAGAACCTTACCCTATACTACTACATACCTAGATTGCCTTGACTTGTCTATATGCAAAATGCACATGAATGGCTCCCAGTTGGCCAGTTTCATATCATGTCTTGGAGATCAGGTTCTGGGCAAAAAGGCGAGAACTATTTGTTATGGAGTAATTAAATGATGCAATGGTCCCATGATAAAGATGGAATGGAATTCAAATCCGTTATGTAAAGTTGTGTGCTTTTATTTTAAGAGTGCATATGTATATACCATAAATCAATCAACTTGCCACGTGGTAATCAAAATTGCAAGGGCCACAATAAATAGGGTTTTATACACTAAGCCCTACAAATACATAAAATATAACTGAACGTAAACAGTAGTGCATAAGTCTAAGTACAGAAATAAAGCTGTCGAAGTATTAGAAAAAGGATTTCTAAATTGGTCTCTCATTTGTGAACGTGAAATGGAGAGCGATCCAGTTTACTTTATCGAAGCTCACGAAATAGAAAGTACACAGCCAAATCCTCACCCTACACACTGCATTCCATGTTGTACACATACAAGGTTTTGCGGTACCGACTAAAAATCCTCTCTGGGACGGTTAGAACGCAAATCATTCGAGGGTAAAGGGTATGGTAAAGAACACTGCACTGCACAGTTTGTACAGTTAATTGAGTGTCAGCTTCATTCCACTTCGCATCATCTCTTTTCCGCTCAAGCATGCAAAATTCCTTTTCAGACGGAATTATTGACCTTTACCTACTGCTGCTGACCTCTCACATCCTTTTCAGCTGCATAATGCCCCATGAAGACAATACTAGTATCTTGACTGGCCGTAACCTTGTGAAGGGTGACTGTTTGCGTGATTGTTGCCATTGCCGTCTCCGTTATTGTTGGTGTCTCCCGGAAAAGTGGAAGAGCGAGAGGAAGCTCCCCGCGACATAGAAGTTAAAACGGTTTCTAGCGATCCTGACACGACACAGGAAAATGTACTGCTCTTTCTTCTGCTATCATCGTCGTCCTCCGGAGTAATCCCTAAAGTCTTTTTAAGACGCCTTCGGAACTCAGTTCCAAACACACAATAGAACACAAAGTTGGTGGAGCTGCTGCATACTATTAAAAAGTTGTTGATGGGGATTAAATTGCCAATCTCTCCGACCCCAAAACTTTCCATTACGTTTATCACGAGGGCGAGCAAGTTGCACGCTATGAAAGTAATCACTATTCCAAACAGCATCCCGGCCAGTTGGATGTCCTCACTTAACCTATTCACTAAGGTGGGAGATAGCGAGTTCCTTCGTGTGCGATGCAGCTTTGTCTGGACATGGAGAAAACAGAGAACGGCCATTATAAGACTATTATAGCTATAGAAGTAAGACCAGTAAGAAAATATTGGCACTGGAGATTGTGTCAAAAAAAAACTTTCATTGCACACAAAACATGACTTTGATTGCATTTTTGGCATATAATAAATTTACTCGCAAAGTAACATTCCCATACCTTTCGATAAATCGCAATGTTGAAGTAGAGCAAAATGGTAAATGGGACGAGATAGATTATTACCAGGTAGCCCCAATTAATGTAGTAAAGAACGTAGTTTTCTCCTCTTCTGAACTCTGTCTCAGCTTCAGCGTATGTTACCTCCGTGCTTTCACAGCTTGATTTCCGCACAGTTTCATATTCAAACCAGCGTGGGATGTTGTAGAGATACTGAGAAAAGAATTACAATCAAGGAAATCTTCTGTGCGGAGGAACGTGTGCAAATGGAACGGGCATGGAGGGGAAGGCAAACTGCAATGTACCTGATTGGAAGAACAACAAAGTATGCTTAAAATAGTTTAATGGGAATTGCTATACACATTTATAACAATGAAAGCTATTACAGAGCTAAAGTTTGAGAATGGATTATCCAGCTAGAGCTCACCTTTCCAGGGTGATTATGACGGTGAAGTACAAAGAGCTCATTTGTGCTGGAAAATAAATAATTAAATTTGGGTAAGTTTAGTCAAACCGAGTGGGTTGTATGGAGTGTAAGCCTATGAAATTGAAGATTTCTCAGGCTACACATGAAGAAAGGTCTGCAAGGTCAGTTTTAATTTTACCTGTGAGAGCAACAGGAAGCAGCCATGGCAGAAGATACGGCCTAATGTAAGTTGCGTACACCGTGGAAATGCTCAAGGTTGCAAAAACTGGCTTAACACTAAATATGAATAGCGAAGTACTTATAACAAATATATCTGAAATTGTAAGCCCTAGTAGCAAAGTTCCCAGCGAAGACTTTAGTTTCGGATGCGTCAGCACAATCACACTTAACAAGTTCGCTGAAATCCCGAACACGGCAAGAAGGAGAATGCCGATCCCATTAAAAATGAAGTTTATCGTGGGATCAATGGTCACAGAGTCTGTTCGGTTTGCCGCACTCTCAGAGAGATCCTTTGTACAGTTTTGGAAGAAAAGGGCTGTCTCGGTAACACTTTCCATTTTCGGAAAAAGGGTTTTTTACCCTTATCACTTTGATCTTTCCTTTAGCTAAATGTTGACATTATTTTTAAAATCAAATATTTATCAACTGCGTCACGTCTTCCCTGTTCCTATTTCAATTTACAGGAAACTACAGGAAAAACAAGCACATCTTTCAGGCACGCTACATTCCCAAAGACTAAACTATTTTTAACAAGATGAAAGAAGTAATATGCATGTAAATGGCTTGATAATCTCGTCGACAAAAAAATCTATGAAAGATTGCTGTGCAGGTTTTTGTCTCTTTTAAAATTTAAGTATTCTTCTATAAACTACCTTCGTACTACATATCAAAAGCCATAGATCAGGGAACCCCACCTGGCTTGTAAGAGCCTCTCGTTTGTTACACTGCCAAAAATTGTGTGATGGGATGGCAATAACAATATGAAAGACAATGTGGCAAAATAGCCGAATTACTCCTCTCTGACCGAATGCTATTTTTATTGTGTAGGTTTTTTTTAATATTAAATGCAAATTCGACAGTTCACTTTTTTACAAGCTGCACAGAAAAGACTTATGACCGCACACTAGCATCACCAAGAAGATGAACGTAATAAAGAGCCTACGTATCGGTTGGTACCTAATTAATTCTCGTAAGGTAGATTCTTCATTCTTCTGTATGTCTTCATTTCACCCCTACTGCCAGCTGCCTTGTCAGTGTCTTTACGTAAGTGCATACAGGTTACAAGTCTGACGTAGGCGAAGTATAGGCTTTGCAAAAAATCATTTTTTATACTTGTGAACAAACGGACCGATAATTATTCACAAGAACATAATCTCTCCTAACCTGCTTCGAAGACGTAAAAAGTGGCCAGAATAGAAATATTTTTCTGTATAAGTAGCTAGACTCTGCGCATTTTAAAGATTTCGCATTGCACGACTATAATCTGCTATTACAGAGTCGTCATCAACCCGTTATAAACGATTTTTAGCATCACCAACTGAAAAAGCGTGAAGGGAGAATAATAAAAGGATTCACTCTGTGAGGTTGGCTTGTTAGCACGTTCATAAAGTTGTATAGGTTTATGTATGTGCATGAGGTGCATCCGTAATATATGTGCAAATGTTTTGTGGTCGTTGTGTGGACTGAAGAGTTGAAAAATTGTATAACACTTATCTACTTTTTTAAAAAAAATGTTATCGCATTAATGCTGATAAATTATAGAGACTTTGAGATGCCAAGCATTTAATTTTAAATCAATACTATGAATAGCTACCTACTAATAAAGTTTACAAGAATTTTCTGCGAGTTTAAAGGAGCAAATATCGATAACCTTTGACCAATGTTGGATGCATTGACGAGTTGATTTGATATTCAAATATTCATAAAGAGTAATCAATGTTTGTTACACCCTCTTGGTTTTTTTTTCGTGTTCGTGTCAATACCTTGACAAAGTCGCATATAATTGTAGGGTTATCATTATTATTATCATCACCAATGTCTTGCATGACTTTGGTATAATTTTTGTAAAAGACGAATTATATCAGAAACAACACTATCTATGAATATACCGTGTAATCAAATCCTGATAGCATTGAGCTGAATAAAAAGCAAGAAATTAATTTTCTGCTAAACTGTCCAAATTCATTATATATATTTTTTTGCCAAATAATGCTTAGCGTTCTTGTCTCGATACTACTAACAGATTCACAGTGCAAGCTGATTTTTTGAAGTTTTACATGCAAGCTACATGCCAAAACTAATGTTGATGATGACGAATGACTAGATTTTTTTTATCTCCAATGTCTTCAGTAAGACAGTTTCGCTGAAAATGACAAAATAAATTGCGTTTCGCTTCTTTCCGCGTCCAGTTTACGTATAAAACATCAGCACATATGCATTTTATTACGGTAGTGGCCTTGCACACGGAATAAGGAAATACATATTTAAAAAACTGTTTGACTTGGCTAAAGCTACAAAATAATTACTTAATCATAGTTAGAACTATTTTTGTCCTGCCATCAAGCTCACCGGAAAACAATTACTGCCCACCTAAATCATTGATTATAAGGTCATCAGGGTTCTCCTGGCGTGCCACTGACTCCAAGACACGTTCCATGTTAATGGCTTCAATGATGGCCAGATCACAACTTAGAATTCTTCTTAATATCTTCCTCCAACTCGGGTGGAATGGATCGATCATCTCTGAAAGTTTCCCCTGGCACAGCTGCACAGGCACCATCCTCTTCAGACGAGTGATGTTCCTCTTCCTCCATCGAATCGTAAAAGTTGTCAGGGGTCTCTTCCTCCTCGTTGCACGTTTCCCAGGAGGAGGCAGACAAAAACTCTTCCTCGGATCTCTCTTCCTCCTCTTCGCCCTCTTCTTCCTCATCAGATTTCTCATTATCAGTTTGGTTCCCACTTTTCAAACTTTTCTGTGCCGCTTCCATCCGCTCTGCAAATATGTCCATTTTTTCCTTCTCTACTTTGTTTAGTTCCTCCAGTGTTTTCTCCAGTGTGGTGAAATACAAATCGAAATTGCTGGAAGAGCAGGGGTTGCCCGAACCAAAGTCCCTTTCCACTCTCTCCACTTCCTCCGTCACTTTGTTTAGTTCCTCCAGTGTTTTCTCCAGTGTGGTGAAATACAAATCGAAATTGCTGGAAGAGCAGGGGTTGCCCGAACCAAAGTCCCTTTCCACTCTCTCCACTTCCTCCGAGTAGAATTCAGGCGACATTTGAAAGAGCTCCTGCTGCTTTAATGGGTCCTCATCCGAAGGGCACTCTCCACCGTCGTCTGCCTCTTTCTCTTCTGGCTCAGACATTACTTCCTCGTCTTTATATGGGATAAGTGGCATCACCAGATCCATTATAATCGCAATTAACCAGATCCTTTGATTCCGAAATATCCAAATAGCTCTTTTCATCTTCTTCGCTACCTCCCTCAGTGGCGTCATTAGACTCTTCATGTCTATCATTGCTCTTCTCCTCTTCACTTTCCTCCAGCACTTCTCCAAATAGGATTTCATGTTCTCTCTTCCTCCTCGCCTCGTCCGCTTCTTGTCTTTCCGTCTCTTCCCTCTCCGCTATCTTTCTATCCCGCAATGAGATCAAAGCTGAAAAAGTTAAAAAAATGCAGTTGCAAATAAACAAACCGGATATACCAAACAACTACAACTGTGACGCCATTTAAGGTAGCCACAAAACATTCGTAAAAAATATCTTCTGCTGTTAGGAGAAAGCATTTTATACCGTTCACACTGTCCGTAATTTTTTTGTGCTCCGCCTGGTTCCACCTTTCCCTGCACTCCCGTTCCGCATCCATCCCACCTAGTGCCCTACGTCAAGAAATAAAAAAAGCTATCATGCATTTTTCTCCCTTTTTATAACAAGTATCTCTGATGTCACTCATTTTCTTTAATAATACGGGAGAAAAGAGATGGCTGTGACCATGCACTTTTTTGCTATTCATACCACGCTTCGCAGCAAGCCCGCTCCTTGTCAAATACTGGTCTATCATCCAAGTACGTCAGCAGTTTCTTTTGTGTTGGAAGAAGTTTCAATGTCAAAGTTGTACTCTATGATTACTTTTTTTCTATTCAAATCTTTTTTTTCGTTTTCAAAAGATCAACTTTTAGGACTTACGCAACTGACAATGAAGTTTCGTCTGTAGTTCTCTATCTTTCGGATGCAAGGGTTACCCATGAGGTTGAGCACATGAAGGTTTCTCATTTCAGAGAATACCTGTCATTGTCATAAAGAGGAAAAAATGTTTCAGAAGAACGAGGCAGCCCATCTTATATCATGGGGAGATACAATCAAATTACAGAGACCTATGTACTTTGTACTTATTGTTCAATATTAAAAATAATCCTACGTGGAGTATTGCTGGATCCGAAAGATGATTATTCGACAAGTCAACAACCGACAAATGATGACAATCTAGGAGATGAGCAACGTCCTCCACTTTTGTTAGATGATTGTGAGCCATCTGAAGTGTATTTAGCTTGGGAAGGCCACCTGTAAGTAAAATACGATTATGAAATTACATTTTGGAGCTTTCAGGTCATTTCACTGAGCCTATTTTGCATAGAAAACTCACTCAAATTCTCAATCCTCGTAACTCTATTGTTACTTATGTTAATTGTGTCAAGGAGCTGCATGTGGTCGAGATTTTCAATTTTCNTAGAAAACTCACTCAAATTCTCAATCCTCGTAACTCTATTGTTACTTATGTTAATTGTGTCAAGGAGCTGCATGTGGTCGAGATTTTCAATTTTCCGGATTAGGTTCTGGTGAATGTAGAGGCAGCGCAGGTTGCTCTGGCCTTCCAGATTTTCAATGGCGGAGATCCCGTTTGACTCCAGCCAGAGAGTTTTTAATCCGGTGTACTCCTCCAGATTTTCAATTTTCGAGAAGCCTATACGTGGAAAATAAGAATAACGGTGAGTTTTTAGTACTTTGCTGGAGCGTCGTCAGAAAACCCGAAATTACTCTGGGATCCCTGCTCATAAAGCATAGGAAAGGGAAAGGGAAAGGGGAGAGAGTCGGAGAGGGCATGCAAACGGAATAAATTAAATGTGACATTGGCTTGCTGCCTGCTGGCTTTTCGGGAAAGGAGAAATTGAATTTCATGAGATGAAATTATTCCCTATTTTAGTATTAAATCTAGCGTGACATCAAGATATGGAAATGGAGTAATTCTAGCATTGTACCTTTGTAATGAAGGTAGAGCACGTCATTCAGCTCTGGAGTCATGTACAATTTATTGTCTTTGCAGTGCCTCCTCAAGAACTCCTTTGTCATGCTATTTTTACGTGCGACAGCAAATGTAGTCGTTTAAGTTCCATTGTTCCATTGTCCCAAACGTAAATTGTCGGTGGTGTGTTGTACATGCCGAAAAAACAAAAGACCATTATTACCACTAGAGTACTATTACAAGAGCAAATGTTATTGTTTCAGCCTCTCTCCTTCCCCCACACAAAGCTTTACCTTTGCTGAGGAATGAAGAACAACGCATTTTATTATTAACTACAGTACAACAGGATATTACGTGATTAATACAAATGAGGAGAAACTTATTAACAATGACGGAGGATAAATGACATGCTAAATTGAAATAACTTCAAGCCAGCAAAACAAAAGTGGGAACGTGTTGAGATGTGCTGACGGAATGCAAAATGTAAAAAGGCTCCTTTTTACCTGGGATATTTCGAGAAGGCAGATTCCATTCTGGTTGATGATGATGACTCCATTGTGCATGCGTAGCCTTTTCTCTCTCACTTTATTAGATTTCCTCTGAAGCTGACAGAAGTTGATGAAAGGATTTTTCTCTTATTAAAAATGTCACTAGAAAGTGTCGAAAATAGCACAAAAAATATATAATGCCGAGTAAGGGTGTAATTAATAAATGCACTGGCATAAAAATAGTCGCATTCCCTCGGAGAAAGTAAAAAGTGTCTAGACAGCGCTCATATGCTCGCAAAGTTTCATGCAGTACTGCCATAGAAATGAAAATTGATCAAACTGAAGAACGCTCCCTGCCAGAATTCGTGGAACGGTTTTGAATGCAGGAGCAGAGATAGAAATGCATGGTTTTTGGAGGCAAAGGTATTAACACAACACAACCGATTTCATATTGTGTAGATTTATGCTAAACAGGTCTAATTTGCATAATATGGCAATCGTAGCGGTAGTGCTTTTTGGAGTAACCATAAGAAGAAACAATTAATTTGGGTATGCATATTAATTATGAGATGAATTATATATTCAACGTGTCTGCATGCAACTCATAACGGATTGTCAATGGCGTAGACTAACGTAGAGGCTGAGTGGTCTAGTGGTAAGACGCTTGGATGTTAGTCACTGAGAAACCAACTTTAGCAAGATGCCAGAGTCAGTCGAATGATTAAGTAGTAGGCTTTGAATTCGACACAATATTTCTGTACTGTTCCAAAATAACGACTGCCGCTTTTCAACTTCCGGGCATTGTACTGTGGAAGTTTTTCAAAGTACATACAATTAATTTAATAGACTGTAAATTCTTCTGAAGTTCTTTCCAGTGAGCAGTTTCTAAGAGACCTAGGTTCGATCCCTGGCTCAGCCAATATTTTTTTGTTCAATTGACTTGAGGTGGGTGGGTCGTTAGAGAATGGAAAGTAAATACTCGTTTTAGACTATCGGAGTTAGCGATTTTTGAGAGTCCAGCTGTAATTGTAAAAGGCTCCCTGTTTTTTCTCTAAATGAAGTCCAATCCTGGGGGAGCTGCTTCATGGTGAAAGTCCTAGCAATATGATTTCATTTACTAGCTGTATTCCGCTGAAAATGCTAGTACAATGTCATTCATTGTAGGAAGGAGAAAACTTTTTTTGTAAGCCAATTTGCCATGTGAGTGCTATCGGTGTACATCGATAATAGTCGTATTGGCTGTATCTGAAAAGGGTATTATTAAAGCAATAAGTTAGCCTGCTTTTGACATCATCAGTGAGGAATTGAATAGTGAACTGAGAAGGAAAATTTTGAATTATGACCACGTCTTTGTGGAATCCAGCCAAAGCGATCTTATTATGCCTCTGTACCACAGCGCACATGAATAAACCTTTTTAAAAAGTAACGGGAATCTGCAACAATGTTCCTTTCAAGGTGTTCTATGAAACTCTTTCAGAAAGTTATGTTCAGAATATATCCTTAAAATATTATTAGATTAGTGGAAGAAGCCAAAAAGGTGAACTTTAGAGAATGCAAGTACACTCTGTAGGCTTTTTACTGCAAGTTCACCAGCAAAATATAAATTGGAGAAGGAGAAAGTTCTTTAAAGCGTGCCATATATTTTTTGCTTCTCAAAGTAAAGATTTTTTTTCAAAAAAGGTATTCAACTTTTGCCAGTTTTGCAAGAAAGCAATATAGTCCAATGCCAATGGCTAAGGGGGAAGGTAAGCTAAGGAGAACAGCAGGGGATGGAAACTATGACAGGCTAATTCAATACCTGACAGAATTAAGGAGTTTTGTAGTTTGAGAAATATCAGATAGGGAAGGTTGATCGATTGATTTGCTCTTGCTCTGAAAGAATTACGTGCGTTCGTAATGGAACCTGCAAAAGTGTTTCCACTTTAATACAAAGAGTGCCAAAGAGCTCTGAAAGTGCGCCACAAATCAATAGTTATACAAAAAACTTCCTTCAAACGAAATACCTTTAAATGATTTTCTGTGAAGCTGGTATTCTGGAAAAGAAAATTCTAAAATTAGTTTATCCGCGTAGCTGAGTGAATTGGATGTGATGTGGTTTGGGTTTGCAAATATATTTTTGGTAGGATTTTAATGAACATTTTATTTTGCATAAGGAAGTGGAAATAGCACTTTTCCAATATTGTATATTCAGGGGCACGTACAGCGACTGCTTTTTGAGCCAGGGAGCTTTGGCAAGATCTAATAATTAAGCTGTTTTATTGTTGCCCTTGCTCTTGTTTTCCAGTCTGAACTGGATGTGGTACGAATTTTCCAGTTTTATCAATGACGCGAATGATGACCTGCTAAGTATTTTCTAGTTACGCAGGATTTATTCCAATTTTCAAGAGGCTTTTACTATAAGTGCACAATTTGGCTGGAGAGAAAAGGTCGAGCACTCCTCCTCTAAGCTGGCGTTGTGGAGGGGTACAGCATCCGCTGATGAGATTCCAATAGATGTAAACCGTTCAGCAGTAGTACGTACATCTTCAATCTGCTAGGGCTGGTGTGAGATGAAAATGGAAGAACAGAAATAGCAACAAGGACATAGTGAAGACGATCCTCCGAAAGTATACATGCTCCATGCTCTCACGTAAGAGGAGAGGACTCGGCTCATTCGACATTCGACAATACTCAATTTAGTCTTGAACTAAATTAATTTACCACCACTTTTTCTTCTCACTTAGGAAATAATGAGATCCGTGAAACGTCGAGTACTTTCTCCTGGAATGTTCGCCAGTTCACTGTCACTGCTACAAGTGGAATTGTAGAGGATTGAGAATTGCTTTTCTTTGTAAGGGTGCAGTAGTACTAGTTCCAGGAGAACAATTCATTTGAACGTTTGATCCGCTCACTTTTCTTCGGATTGTAGCATATGGCAGCCAGCTAAAGTAGGGATGGTACATCAGAAGAGAATAACTTTCATCGAAATTTAATTACTTACGCAAATACTGTCAAAGAAGACGAATAAACATTTATTTTTTTCCTTTTTACTGCTTTCTTGAAACTGCAACAAGCGAGTTGTTCTCCGAAGAAGATAAAGTACTTCTGCTGAAAAATAGCAAAACCTTAATCGATAATACTCCATTAATGATGGCGGCATTCTTTCATCAGTCTCTTGGAACACCTAGTTTCCTGGATATACATATACTCATAGGGTCAATGGATTCCTCCTGAAAAGGACTTTGTAGTTGTAAAGCTTCACTTTCATAAACTCATACATTCCTCCTTCCAGCGAAGTGAAAGCAATCCTGCCATTTAAAAGTCCTCCCTATGAAGCTAGCTGTCCAATTTCTGCCATTTTCCAAAAAATACTTGTATGCATGCTGAAAAGGACTAGGTTTTTTGTTGTACTATCAATGAAATGAAATGAAAGGGCATAAGACAAAAATCATTTTGTCCTTGGCTGAATGTGAAAAATTTGCATGATATGTCATGTTTTCTATTTCGTCAGACGGAGACCTTCAGTTGCATGGGGAAGATCCGTGGTCTCATGGGCCAATTATTTCGGGAATGCACAGTGGCATTCAAGGCTAGGCCTACCTAATACATTTTTAGTAGGGAGAGGCTGGATCTGAGTTCTGAGTTATTGCTGCGCATTAAAAAAATTCTTCTGGGAGCTTTTTATTATTCAGCCTGAGTTGCCTACATAAAACTGGAAAAGTGAAAGCTTGTCCTTACCTGTTTATTTTCAAACAAGTATCTGGCTTTCAAATGCAAACTAGAATCCAATCTCACTTTTTATAGATTCTACAAAAAAAAACTTTTTACTGATCACACGTTTGCTCCGCTTTGACGTTCCATTTAGTCAGGGTGCTCAGCCCTGCAATTAAGTTACATTTTTCACTCCTTTCCCTCTTCCAACTTATCATTTTCAGGGAGAACGCGCTAAAAACCAGATAAACTCCAGTCAAGCCTTTAGAACTCCTTTTAAAATTATTGCCTAACACCCGAGTTCAAATCTGGGAAAGTTGGAAGTATTCTGCAAACGAAAAAAGAGTGTTCTCACGCGATTGATGGAATCAGTTCTAAAAGATCTAAATTCTGCTCAAAATTGCGAATTTTTTTTTGCGAATCCTAATTTAAAAGCACTTTCTAGTCCTCCCATTGTTGCAGACTTTCTCAGCCATTTTCGCAAATGGACTACCTTCCCTTTCCCTTACACCATTACCGTTACATGCTTGATAGATCCCACCATGGCAAGGAAAAGAGAGAAAGTCTTCCTGGAAAATAACTTTTTCCGTGGAGCCATCCATGCAAAACAAGCTAAAATTCCAGAACTTATAAAAAACTACGATATAGGATCCACTTCTGAAAACTGAAACTGGAAGAAACTGGAAACCTACAAAACTTTTTTGTATCTGTCTCCTCTCATCTTAAATCGATAATCCTATCATTTTAAAACTCTTATGATAACTGTCTCCTTACTCCTTCCAATCCCATTACAACTAAAAAATTGTTGCTGCAATAAAAGAGGCTTATCCACTTACACACTTATCCGGCTGTTTCGCATGTCGCCACAAAAAATTATCTGTTATCGGGCATGTCTTAGACTTTTAATATGCTGGGAACAGCCACTGCATTAGCTGCAGTCTTTTTTGCAAAGAGATTAAATTCTTTTTTTTCTCGTCAGAATCTACGAATGCCTCTGGTAATGACTTCTATAACTTTCTCATCTTACCAGCCCATTGCGTACGATGATATTTCACTTTTCTGTCGCATCTCAGAGAACTTCTTTTAAGTTCCATAAAGATAGCACTTTTTTACGCTTCCCCTTCCCAGACAAATGTTTTGGCCGTGGATGGAAGCGATGGAGTGAGCAGCTCTGGGGAAAAGTGCGTAAGCGGAAGTCCATTTTCTGTCCGTTCGCCACTCGCTCTTCTTTTGACTTCGCTGGGGATGGAATCACATTCCTCTTGGATAAATGCATTGTGCTGCTGCCAGTGACTGGAAAGACGAAAGCACTTTTCTAAAAGCCGTCATCTGACCGAGAAAGTTTCAGAGCTGAGCAATTGCGCCTTGTAGATGATGGTAACGCTTGCAGAGAAAAAAGTTTTTCGTTTTCCTGCAACATTCTCGCGGAAAAACGGAAAGTTTTTGGGTTTGCTCTTGCTGCGTGGTTAGAGAAGATATGTGAAGAAAATGGAAGAAAAACACGATGGTCCCCTTTCCATGCGATTAACTTTGCCAAATAGTTTCGGTGCATGCATGCTCTCTTTCTATCCAAGTGATGGTGGTGGTGGTGGTGGTGAGGGTGTGCCAAAGACCAACAACTGATACGCGATAGTATTATCTGCCCCTTTTTATTCCGAGAATGGATGGGTGGACGGGCCCTAATAATTTTTGTTGCAAACAGCAATATTTGAATTTTAATGTGAAATATGTGCTCCTATCAGAATTCAAAGTATTTTCAGATTGAATGGTCTACCACGGAAAAAACTAAAAAGAATGCGAGGGCACTCCCACTCGAAAAATTCCAAGATGTTCACTAACTTCCAGTAAAGTTCTAGAAATCTTTGTAAAATTAATAATATTACCAATAAAAAATAGTTAAGAAAACGGAACCGATATACATTTACGTATCATGGGATTTGCCAACAGCACACCCTGCCATTCACGTCATTTCTTAAAAGTCAAGGAGGCAGCAGGTATGCGGTAGTATTAAATTATTCATTGTAAGTCTGATATGTGAAGGAAACGGATGAGAAAAGACGGCGAATGCCACTATATATCATTTCAAATGTGATATGTTTTCCCCAAGAGGACCAGAATTTAGCGATTTCTGGTATCTCTTTTCCCGCTCAATATAATGTGGACATGGTACAAGACCTCCAGTCCCCAGCCATAAGAATAGTTTCCAGTTGTTCCTTTGCACTTCCCATGATTACCTGTCCCGGTGCTAAAGCAACCCGATCTGATTCATGCAAGAGGAGCGTTATATTGAATTGGAAGGCGATGCCTAGTGTCTGCGTAGGATGCTCACGTCAAGTCTTCATGAAAACTTCCGCCTACTCTAAATGAAATTTTAGACCAATATTGAACTTCCAAAATCCACGATGCGGTTACAGCATTATTGTTTTGTAAATGGCTAATATAATCTCATTACGTGCAAAAACCACATGCTAGATAAATGCCGCTACTCGATACCCTGATACCTATATAGGTACACTTTCTCCCTAAAAGGGAAATTTTTTTTTCAAAGATGCTCAGAAATTTAATTATAAATAATAAAAATAGTGGATATTGTTACTGGATGTAAAATCTCACAAATGAAACAATTTTTTTTATTTTATTTTTTCCCACAAGTAGTACACACTGTAAAAGCACAGTAAATAAAGTAGTAGCCAGTGTACACGATAAACATCAAAACTTATTTTCTACATCACAAAGTTTACACATACATATCAATAATCACTCATTGGAAGTGGCAAAGATCGCACTTCAACTTCAACTCGTATCCCAAAAAAAATTGTCCCTCTGTTTCTGTAGCTCTAAACTACTCACTAATTTCAGAGGATAGTAGTAGTACATGCAGAAACTTTCAATACAAAATACCTTGATACAATTTTTTAAGTAGTATTTTTTTCTCACTCACATTCCCGCTGACTCTAAAAAAATTACCTCATCAGTCAACAGTCAACAGTCATCACACTATATAAAACCCACACGTAAAAGTAATTTAACGGCTGTAAGTACTTTTCTACAAAATGTGACTCAGCAAGTGTGTGAAGATTCTGGCTATATAGTGCGCTATAGTAAAATCTGCCCTTAACGTACAACTTACCCTTACATAAATGTGCATCGGCCGTTTCCACATTTCTGTACAATCATAGCATGCCACCGGTTACATGCTACAAACTGCTTGCAATTCTCCAACTGATGGTTACTGGAATAAATGTGAGAATCGAGGCAAGTACACGTTCACTTATAGGCTATAATACATCAATATTTGATCTAAATAGTGTACATTTACAGACAGACTAAATAAAATCGGTAGCGAACTGTTATAGTGAAGATAAAATGCTTATAGTACAAATAGACTCTACCAAGTTCACATTTTTCTATGTATAGCTGCTATCTATCTGTGTATTTATCTATCTAGGTATATTGGGCTAGGACTAATTCAATTTACCTCTTTTTACAAATTATGACACTCTTAACACTCTACTTGCTATTACGGTCGGTAGCGTTTTGGCGTTTTTTTTACGTAGTTTACTGACTAGAGCGATAAATTCGGATTACATATTTTTTCCATCATGTGCAAACATATAATTGCCGTCGGTGCATGTGGATAGAGTGTGGATGGTAGCAGAATTTCTGTATTAATGGGACACGTTGGGAGAATGTAGACTCATGCGGCGTCCTTTTTTAGTGCCCATCTGTCAGCTGCAGGTCAGTAAAAGACAGCTCATCTCATAAATAGCTCACTCACACTTCTCAGAAGGACACCTTTTTCATGGACTAGCGCTCCCGGGATGAGAGAGTGGAAAGAAAGAAATTGAGTGCCGACTTTGCCTTTGCTTTATACAAAGATATCTTGAAGGAGTCGTAAACTGCAGTAACATCAGTATCAGTGCCCACTCTCCTGGAGAGATTTTTTTTGGTCTGGAATTTGTTAGCGTTTCAGTTTCTGTTTAGTGTTCAATAGGATATCGCTTTACCTTTAGCCCACACAGCGGGATTGAATACGGAATTAATTCCGTACACACTGGGAAGGTTAATGGGCCTCTATTGTGTGATGCCCTCACTGAAGAGAAAGCTGGCCGGCATGAGATTTGTATTTTGGGAGCCCTGTGAGTTCATCTGGGCATTCAATTGCTATAATTTTAAAGCGCTCTCAGAGCTGCACCGCGCAGAGCTAACTCATTTATAGACTTTTTACTGTGAACCCATCCATATACTACACCTCTACATCTATGACATTATAAAAAAGCTATATGGCTGTAGTAGACCTTTTTTTTAGTTATTTACACTGCGTGGCCAATATTCAACTTTAGCCTTTCGGTTGACTAAACGAAGCACTTCAACTCTCACTCCGTACACATACATCTCGTAAACAGAGTTTCGAAGTTTCTGCAAAGATCACACGTTTCAGGAGATCCGCACAATTTCCACTTGCCGTATGTAGAGCAGACAAACATGTTCATTGAATTGAGTCGATGCAAGAAGTTTCTTTGCAGAGGGGAAGTTTGCCACATTAAATTTCTCACTTAATTGAGTAGCAAGACAGTACATTCAAGGAAGTACGCAGCATTCCTGCAATTCTGAATTACGTAGCAAGCCCGTAAACGACTTCCGTTATGACTTTCCTTAACAAATATGTACGGTACTCCTCTGGGGTATTGTGATCCTGCCTTACTCCTCACTCCTACTCACTACTCACCCACACACAGCACGTACAAAAAGAAGCAATTTTAATAAATATCAGCACAAAAGCTTCCAATTTCACTTTGTCTCTTGTACAAAATCCAAACTCTCTGAGCCACCGCAGTCTCTCCCATTTTCTGACTGTAATTATAATGTGTACCGAGTATAGTTTGAGATCAATGGGAGATATTAGAGCTGCTATCATATCTTCATTATCAATCTTTACACTGAGGAGCTCAGAGAAGAGAAAAAAACATTCATAGTAAAAAAATCACAGTTCACAACAAGATACAGCTTAACAGACGATAGTGATAGTGCGAATGATTATGACTCATATCTCGACATGACTAATGAAGGACTTCTCTATAATTAAGTTACATTTCCTAGGATAAACAGTACTTGTATAAGATGTGTAGCTGATATGATTAGAACCGAAAAAGTAGCCATTAAGAGTAAAGTTGAGAAACTGCTTACGGGGCTAACTATTTCTAGCTTGATCCTTTTCTCTATAGTTTTCTGCTCATTCATTACCTCATAAATAATGCAGCAATGTGCATGATATTATTAGTTTAGTATCTTGGAGAAATGGAGAGGGAAAGGGAGAAAAAAATCACAGCGGGAGGGCAATCCCACTTTCTCTACAAAATATTTTTTATTATGCTACCTTCATAATAAGGTTAGGATGGAGTTAGGTCACCGGATAGCACGAGAAAATCTAAGGAGCAGTTGCATACAGAACGGTGAAGAATTGAGTTTTGAGAAGGAATCTTGAGAATTAGTGGCATTCCCTTAGCCAAAAAAATGTGCCACTGAGAGTGAGGTATTACTGTTGGAGTTGGAGATTTCGTTGGAGGACGTAAGCAAAGAGGATGGAGAACCTGGCCTTTTTTCTATCCCTGCCACTATGGTGGCCCGTTTTATGAGGGTCCCACGGGGCTGGAAACTCGGCGGCCAACGTGAGCTCTCCCATTACTGGTATTGATCATGCCACCGGTGCCATTAGTCGTCGCAGCACTCCCATTAGCGTTGTTGTTGTGATGATGGTTGTGATTGTGGTGATGATGGTGATGATGATGTGCATGAACGTGGAGCATTGGAATGGTTTTGTTTCTCTCCCTGTAATTGCCCCGCAGAGCGCTATTTGGCTTTTGTCCTGAGAGGTCAACGACAACGGCCCCGTTAGTGCCCCCAGTTGTGGTGAGACAAGTGTGGTTTGCTACACTTGCCATACTCATTTCCTCAAAGTCTGCGCCTGCAAAGAACCCGAAAAAAAAAAGAAAATATTTTTTGGGGCCCAATTGACAAGGAAAAACATGCCGAGATTTATCATGCTGGAAGTGGATCGTTGCAACTAATGAGCCATTATTTTATCAACGTCTTTTCTATTAGTAGTACCTCCAACCTCCGATACGGGGTTCAATTTTGCCAAAAAAAAAGAAAAAAAAATGTTTAAGCAAATTACAATATATTTTTTCGCAATCCGACTTAAGCTCATGCACTTAGCATGCTCCTGTTCTCCACTCCGACCCTCCATTCTGGACTGATTGTGGGAACAAGGCGGAACCTGCCGTCGCTGACTAGTGGCTGAAGTAGGGCGGCCGCGAGCAGGTAGATCAATCAGGTAAATGGCGATGTTGTTCCATGTATCTTTTCAGTTCGGGGTATATATTTTAAGAGGAAAATGCACGAAAAAATATTGATTTTATCACTTCAAAAAAATAAAAATAAAGACATATGAGCTGCCTCTCCCTCCACAGCGGAAAGTAAATGCAAAATCCATTAATCTTCTCGGGAAATCTTTGGATGAAGTCTACTTTGTTATTTCCTCCTAGAGAGAGCGGATTTTCTGGCTTCTACTCGCAAAAGGGAAAATAAAGGAAAAAAGCCTTTTCAATCACGTCAAGGGAAGAAAACGAGGAAAAGTTGTTTTTTACTAAATCAGCCTCAGTCAATCAGCGTGTAGGGAGCTGAGAGTGATGTAGCGCGCTATTTTCACTAGTCTTACATAGCCTGCGTGTTAGCTTTTGCTTTTACTGCTAGTCGAGAAATGGCGAGGTGAGGAAACTAGAAGGAAACTGGCGTTGGCTGATGTTGTCCCATCAAAGTTGCCAGTGGTTGTGTCTACGGCACAAATTGCGACAAAAACAAAATAAAAATAGTTTTCCTCTACTAAATAGCAAAATAAACAATAGCAAAATCAAAACAAATCAAGGTAAACTACACAAAAGTTAGTTTGTCTAGTTAATCGCGACTGCAAACTAAACAAAAAAAAGTCACCGGAAAATGGAAGATGAGTTCCTGGAAGAGAAATGACAACTAGACTGGAGCTGTAAAAGAGCCTTACCTCTGTAGTAATGCGATTTCCGGTAGAGACTTCCTCTGTAGTTGGACCTGGTTCCCAGACGACACCAGATAAAGTCCCTGCAGATCCGTATGAGTAACCGTCTAAATCTCTCGCCACAAGTGCAGTAGATTACAAAATTAACCGAGGAGTTGACAACGACCAAAAAGTTTGAGATGGCCACCAGTTGGTCCACACTTGTGTCATAGAAGGACTCCAGAATGTTGTTGACGAGGGGGAGTACATTGCACAGGAGGAACACCACCACAACGCACAGCAGCATCGTGGCCAGGCCCATTTCCCTCCGTTGCAGCTTTGACAATTGTTGACGCTCTCTGTTTGCCTTCCGTACCTAGAAAAATGTTGATTTTTTTGGAGGGAAATGAAAAAGAGAAAAACTTTTTAGCAAATCGCTCACTTCAATTGGCAAGCCAATTTACAGAATATGAAAGTTTTCAAAATTATTCATAAAACTTTTTCTTTGCTTTCTGTTCAATTTTTGCGAATTGTTAAAATATTGCTACGGGCGGGAATCTCCATTTGTTACGGAGTACATATTTTAAAAAGTAAGCTTAACTAAGGTAAAAGTTCGCGGTAGATTTGAAAATGCGGGGAAGCGAGTTTTTCTATTCTGGCCTAGAATATTTGCTGTAACTGTTGCGTGCATGTAATTACTGCTGTAAGTATTTACGGCGTGGGTGAGCTATCAGCATGTGAATTTTTTTTTGTGGCAGAGATTTTTGTGCAGAAATGTGTTATTATTTGCATTATAAATGGCAACAAAATTTACGTCTACGCTTTTCAACAAATAAAGCAGTCTATAAACTTTGTAAAGAAAGCATAAAGCGCACATTCACGCAGCCATTTGAGCACATTAAAAATGCATTTTATGCTGGAGACGTCCATGAAAAAAAGCTCCTACAAAAACATATTTTTTATTTTTTCCACCTTTCCTTGTCTCTGCTAACTTGCGGCTGTGCCGACGGCTTAACAAGATTTTTTTAGAAAAAAATTGGAACTGAGTAAACTGAAGACTTATACCAAGGATGAAGTAAACTCGCCGCAGCTGCTGTCATAAACAGTTGCTCATAATAATTTATGTCCCTGATGCATAACTAGATCTAGTTATTTCCACGACAGATTTTTGTTGTTATTTCCTAACCTTTCCTGTGTGGCTCTCAACCTTGCCTACTTTGAAATTACTAACTCCGAGAAAAAACAACTTTAGCTCCCTACTCCTGGGAAACTGGAAAAAGCTCTGCTCTGAAATATTAAACTCTGGAGAGGAACAGGTAACCCAAAGGCACAAGCATTGTACTTAAAATGAAAACGCTTCTGTATGCTAACTAAACTGCGGCTTTTTTTAAAAAAAACCTCGAGAATGCGTCAGCAGTTTTAATCCATTTCCTGGGAAAAGGAAAATGAGATGAGAATTTTTATGCAGTTGCATACATGCATATAACATGCATTTTGACCAAGGAGAAGCTCTCTGCTCTCGTCGCCAGAGAAAAGTTGGATTTACGACTTGAAATAATTCAAAATTTGTGGAAGAGCACTAAAGTCTTTTTTTTCTACCTTTTTTTGAAATTACTCCGAATCTGGAACTCTCTTTTTTAGGTACGCTGACTTGAACAAGAAAAGATTTTTTTGTTTGGGAGCAGAGAAAATGCGCTCTTTTCAGTGGAACCCTTTCAACGGGAAAGGAGCGTCGTGGGAAAAGTCTACATTCATAGCAAAGATATTTATTTTTTTGCAGAGAATTCATTCCAATTCACGGCCCCTTTTTCGTTTCTTCCCTGAAAAGGAGAAATTGGAACGAGTTGTTTTGCAAAACTGGCTTGTAGCAAAAAGCAAAGTACACTCTTTGGTTAAGTGAGCGTAGCTTGGAACACCCACAGGAAAAATGCTCCATTGCGTAGGTACAAGATTTTTTTTCGGAACAGATCAAAATGTAAATAGATACAGATTGTCTGTCGACAATGGTATATGGGCGCTTTTTCCAATTTCCTTATTGAGTATTTTTTTGGAGCCCTTCTACGTAAAACGATACGCACCACGAGCTCCCACTTCAGGGCTACCCTGCCACTTTCACATTTCATAAGTACACCCTCCTGAAAAAAGGATATCATATTACATATTGCTGGCAAGGGGAAATAGCGATTTTATTTTGGGGTAGTGGTAGTGTCTCCTTTACGCACGTGGAGTCGTGGAGAACATTCA
>JAHZND010003330.1:0-17599 GCA_027744115.1 Acrocyrtus sp. NNG-2020 | reverse complement strand
CGAATCGATTCACCCTGAAAAATTACAATTTATCTAGAAACGGACAGTTTCTGCAGCTGCTATTGACAGGAGAAAGTTGGAACTTGCTTTTTCAATCTCTAACTGAGCCATCCATGCCTATAAATCCATTTTATATATTTTTCTATTAACTTTTATCGCTCAACTTTTCCATTATGCACGACATTGTAACCGAGAATCAGAACGATCTTTAACGACAAGCGAGTTTGCATAAATGCCATAAAACATAATTCCCAGCCTGCTGAGAAAGTGGGGGAAAGGTGACATCCTTTTCTCCACTTACGTAGAGCTGCTTTATTATCGCGTCAAGTCAGAGAGTCAGCCTACGTCTGAATTTTTCTTTTCTCAATTATTACAGCTAAAAATAGGACACGTATGAGGTCATGGATCTTTAAGTGGTGAAAGGATCGGAGAGCACCTCGTCGTTTCCAGAGCGTGTGCGCTTGTCATTGATGCCATCAAAAAATATATTTTCCAGTGTCATCTTACATGCTCCCACAGATATTGCTTTTTTCTCGGTTTCCCGTAAACAATTTTCTCCGCACCCTGGATAGGAAGCTCATAAAGATAAAGGGGGCCACCTGCTGGCATAGTCCATTAAATGTGGCTGTTTTGGTTTCGCCATTATAGTAATTCAAGACCCCTACCCCCAAAAAATATTGTTCAAAGGCATTCGTAAACAGCTACGCCTTTTCAGACTTTAAGACGTCCTCGAACCAGAACATAAAACTCTGGAGGCCTTATCCCATATTTTAGCATCAGTCAACAATGTGTCTCACTGGCGAAAACCTTTGATCGCCAACATACCACACGCCCAATTTAGACGGACAGGGCATTTCGATGAGAAATTACGCTGGACTCAACAGCTCAACACAAAGCTCGTTAAAGAAAGGACAAAGGAGGTGACTATGCTACTGCTACTAACTCTCAAGTCCACTCATTTAAAAAAATATAGACTACACCTCTAAAAGGAAATGAAGGTTTGTAGCTATATCAAGGATCCTTCTGCTTACATACTGCACACTGTACATATTTCACAAATGATGGATCGGAGCTTACCTCAGGGTACGGCCTCACTCTAAATTGAAAAACAGTGAGACAGCTCCAAAAGGGGAGAAAGCTGGTTCTGGTTACATGTTATCCTGGACAAAAAGCTGATGGTGGGGAAAAGGGAGAAATGTGAAAGCAACTAGCAAGGAAGTGAGACCCTCCAGCACCGTGCTCATTTACCTCCGATGATTTCTGTGTAGACAGACATACACCACGTCAAAAAAATTTGCAAGGGGGACGGGACAAAGTTTGGTTTAAGTTCCTTGGCAAGAAGAAGAAGCCGCTTGTCCTTTCCCTTCTTGGGAATTAATGGTTGCTATCTTGAATTCCGCCCGACTGGGAGACGGATGCACACGTAGCTCGCTGTACTACTTATCCAATTCCAGCTTAGCGTTTTTTGCAACTTCTTTGTACCCTGAAATGTGTGGGAAGAGGAAAAAGCGCATATATTTTTAAAGAGAAGGGAGGACAGACACTTTTCCGCATTACTTCCGACATGTTTAAGCCCTTCTGGTGATAAGTCTTGAAGAACATGCAACATTCCATATTTTTCCACATGCTATCCACTTACAATTCCCAAAATTGGTAATTTTCCACCCATGAGTATTTCCTTAAGACACTTTATCAATACACATATTTTTACTCTTCCGTTTTCCCTTTCCTCGAGATTCTGACGTCTAATAAATAAAGCGAGTTGCGCTGCAATAAACTACTACTTTTTTTAGATTACGTTTTTTTGTTTGTGGGTGGAAAAAAATCTCATGAAGGAGCTGACAGCTAATTCCCCGGGTTGCATACTTCCCGACAAATTGAAGGGAATGGTTTGTGCTTGCGTAACCTTTAAGAAGATTACTTTTTTTAGCAAGCAAAAGCAAAAAGCAACCCATTTCCAAGAGGGCCCTCTTTTCTTCACCTTTCCCAAAATATACCTTGAGGGAATGAACCCTGTCAAGGAAAAATATACATACAAGATAGCTATCAGCTCAAGCAAAAAGCAATATTTTCCACCCTTTCCCTCTCTTCTTTCTCCCCCAAAATATGAATTTTTTATGGAATAGAACTTTCTGCGGTTTTCATCCGATTTTCAGCATTCATAACTATTTAATGTAGACTAAAGTATTAGGAAAACTGATATTTTGCGGCGCATGGCTACACACAAACCACTTTTAAAAGTGTGTACGTCATAACCCGTGGAATTTCCCTTTTCCACCATTCACACAAAAAATAGTATTGGTAATGAAGGGTAACGTCCAGCTCACTGCTGCCTTGATGCTGATGGCAGGACATAAATCGTATTGGGAAATTAAAAGTTACGCCAGGGATGACCTTTGCTCCCACTTCCTGCTAGAGGAAATAAGGCGCAATTGTTGCGGTAGCTTTTTGCAGCTATCCTATTTACTCTGAAATCCATTACTCTCCTTTAAGCTCACTTCTTGCATTCCATAACTTATTTAAGTTAGTGGCACTAACACTGTCACAATAACATATCCTACTTTGTAGAAGATAGAAAATAGCGTCAAGCAATAAAAGGAAAGAACATCATTCAGTACTTTGTTGCTGCAATAATACGAAAGTAGTTTTTGGAAGGTATTTTTTTATTATTTTCCTACCTGTAACGAGAAGCCTGTCGGCTCCCACTTTTATGAAATCAAGCCATTACAGCTTTTTGAGGTTTTTTTGGAGCTGGAAATAGAGCTCGGGGAAAAACCGCAGAGAACAGCAGATGAAAAAAGTGGGGAGAAGGGAAAGAGTGAAGTTTCCTGCTTTTTATGATATATGACAGGAACAAAGAGAATTAAGAGTGTTTTTAAGAGGCTTCACTTCAGCTGTTCCCCTTTCTGAATGTGAAATAGGCTTATGCTTAAATGTATGCTTGTTTTTTCGCTGCTTTTTAGATAATCGGAACAAAGTAGCTTTATTCCCATCCGCTTAATCAAATAGGTAGCGTGTAACTTCATACGAGTCCGCAAAAATTTCACTGGAGAGGAAATATATGAGAACAGCGTAAAAGATTTTCTCAGTAAAAAAACTGAGCTCCACTCTTCTTTAGTGTAAAATGGCAGGATTTCAGGATTTCTTGTGGACGTTTGCTACTGCCGAGTCAGCGTGGAGGCTTGCAGGATAATGTGATGGGAATGAAATGGAATGTAATACAGATCAGCTAATCACTCTTCTTTGGTGTAAAATGGCAGGATTTCAGGATTTCTTGTGGACGTTTGCTACTGCCGAGTCAGCGTGGAGGCTTGCAGGATAATGTGATGGGAATGAAATGGAATGTAATACAGATCAGCTAAAGTTTTCTTTGCGGAGTGGCAGCTGAAATGGGAAAAATGGTAGAGAAAACCTGTGTGTGGAAATTTTCGGAGCGTCATCAAAAATCAGGTATTCGAACGGTAAAAGATAGGCGGGAAGGCTCTGATAACTTTTATGGCATGGAGAAACCATAAAAAAATGCTGCTCAGATTGCTTCCTCATCACCACTACGTGGGAAGTGTATATCTGGATGAAATTACAGAGATCATTTTAATGCTGGCAGTTATCGCTAGCCGCGTGCTTTTCGGTGGCGTGTAGGGATAAAAAAATTTTTGCCACTGTTCTCATATCTCATGCTCCCACTCAAAGCTGTGATGGAAATGGTGAAAGGAAGGAAAAAGGCAAAAAAAAAAAATTTTAATGGTGCACTTGACTGCGGTTAGCTCACTTAAAACCGAGCATTTTAAGAGGGCGTCACAGTCAGCAGTGGAGATGAGCTCGGTTTCAGTTTCAAAGTGTGAAATTTCAGGAATTATTATAAAAGTTGGTTTACGTCATTCTCTCTACAAGTACCTAAGTGCAGTGATAAAAGTTAGATAAGTGACATGCCACTTAATGTAAATCGGGTTGTGCATGAGCTCATAAGCTTTTATGATTTGGGACACCCGCACAGATTTGCATTTCTCTTTTTTTTAGAATTTTCCCTGGAAATTGCTCTACAACCTTAATCCTTTTTTCCGCAGTTCTGTCATTTCCACAAAATGTATATTTACCTGTATAGGTAGATCTGTTATGAATGTTGCTGTCAATTAAAATGACTTGCGTGGGGGTCGTAAAGATATGAAAATATGAATTATGTCTGCCTTTGATGCACCTTTACAGACACCCTAGAGGCAGTGATAATTCTGGCGGAATGCAAAATACTACGCGCTGGTAAACAAACGCAACCACATTTGATTCACTTTTATTTATTTATTCATGCGTTAGGTAATATGGATGGTTATACTGGGTACTCATGGAGTTGGAGGTTATGTCGTGAGCAAACACACAAGTCCAAATTTTTTACATCACCGACACATTTATATTAGACAACCCCCTTTTTGTTATGTCACTCACTTATCCACTGCCTTCCCCCGTCCCTTACAACACCCACTCACCACGTCCCCATTTTTTTCAACAAGATGTTCCGCTAAATTGGCAAGGGAGTTAAGTCAAGGAATGATAACTTTCGACATGAAGAGACTATAACAGCACTATATAGTTTTATGGCTGTGCTGATACTGTCTTAAAAGGGGTTGGAAAATCAAATTTCGTACCCTGACAAACTTCCGAGTGGCACGATCGAATTGAGGTCATCATGCTTTCAGTACATCCAAGCGGATATTTTTTATTTGGGAGAATTCTGGTGTTAAATCTAATCAATTTTTTTATGTCAGCATATCACAAGAAAAATATTTTTAACCTTTCAACCGGATCAGCAAAACAACAGCATGCATACTACAAACAATAAACTCCGCTCACTTACTGATTCACTCCTGCTCACCTGATGAAAGGGACTTTTTTTCCTTGAAAGTTACAGCGAAAGAAAAAAAATATTTTTTTCCAATGAAAAAATTTGGACAGGTCCGGAATACTTTTTTATTGTGTAGGAAGGGGTGTACTTTAGTTAGCTAAGTTGGAAAAAATAACGGAAGCCTGGTCTAGTTCACGCTCCTCCATACAATTTCCTCTTTCTCCACCTGTACCCGAATAATAAATGCATTATCATTCTCAGCCTACACTCAACTCACCAATTCACCCTTTTTCGGTCTTCCTGCTTCTATTGTTCTCCTTTTCACCTCTTCTTTCTTTGTCTGTACTTAAATCCCTCGCCCTTCAAGAATAGAAAAATGTTACTTTTATCATTCCTGTTGAATTGAAGTTTTTTTTCTCTTCTATTCAAAGTGCACAAACAAGAGCTGCCATCCTTTCATTGTTACCTTTTCACTAAAAGTGTAAGAAAAAAACAAGACGCAAAATGGATTGACGTAGAACGGCTTTACGTGATGTCGATGCGAAGTGAAAGCTTTTCAATGGAGTGCTTTCCCCATACCTTCCTTTTCCGCTGATATAGGTGGAATCTTATATGCAGTGTGACTTTGATTGTTATCTTTAGTCATTGAACAAATAGCGATACATAGGTAAAGAGATGTGGGAGAGAAAGTACCCCAAAATTGAGCATTGAAGCGACGATATTTTGCGCATTAAGTAATGTCGTAGGCGACAACACTTGGAAAGGAAGTAAGCACATTTTCATGTTCCTGTTCCATACGTGTGAATAAAAAAAACATCTTGTTGTGGTGGGTAATGGAAGGATTCTCATTTTCGTAATGGCTGGGATAGGTACAAGCTTATTAGAGAACTGCTTAGAAAAACACTTTGGATTTAATATGCTAAAATGACGTTGGTGTGAGACGATGTACAGACACGCAAAGGAAGTATGCAATTAGTAACTGAAAAATTAAAATAGGTATACCAAATATTTGGTATTTCTGGGTATGGTTGCAAATCCATCTTAGTCTTCAAGGTGGAAATGCAATTAGCTTAAAAATCTATGTATCTTGTTCACCAAGTAGCAGAAATTGAGATGAAAAAGTGAAGTTATTTATAGAACGGAACTGATTGTGAGTCAGAGAATAGATTTTATTATGTAAAGAAGGCAGTATTATTGACATATGCCAACAAAAGGAATGTTGATGATTGAAACTTGATTTGAGATTCGAGTGGGTGGAATATAATGAAATGCACCGAAAGATGTATGTATGCTTTCACTGATTTAAGTAAACTACATAAAATCAAGCATTTTCAAACTGAACATTATTTGTTGGTATTACGTGTGTACCTGTCCTGTCATATTTTTCAATCTGAGTTATAGTTTGGCACTAGCGTCAGCGTCAAACGTGTAGGCGGCTACTAACTTTCAAATAATGCCTGTGCCAATCACTTCGTAATTGGGATAACTTTTTATAAAAAAGTAAGCTTTCTAAGAACGTGCTTCGATGCCTTCGATGTGGGAATTCCAAGTTCGATTGATTTTGATGGAATTAAAAAAATAACACGGAGGAAATTTATTAGTTATTAATGGAAATGGCAAGTACAAAAATTGAAAAGTGACTCTTTCTGCTTTTTACATCACATTTGCATGCATATGCACACATCATACCTATATAGGAGAAAATCATTAGCCAAGAGACGTATCTTTTAAATTAATGTTTTTAATTCCCAAAAAAGAATATGATAACAATCTTCGTGTTTCGAGTCAGCAACTTAAACACGAGTTTTCAAAATTAAAGGTTTCAAAATCTCATAGACTCAGCCCATTTCATGTTTGGCGTTGATTTGAAAGGTTAATCACGAGAGAAATGCAGCCTCATATTTATTATCACCCTTACTCAATGTTCCTAACGTAACGTCATTCATAACTGGAAAATGTTTCAAAAATGAAACTTACTAAAATTGCATTATTCATTAAAGCTTAAACCCAATTCCTTTGCAATGGTCATCTAGTTAGTAGTTATAATCAAATTAATTCGCTTTACTCACAGATTTTTTGTAAATACCGACCACTTTTGACACTGGACTAACACCATATTCGAAATTTTAAAATTTAACCAAGACTTTGCCTGACCCCACAATTTTGGTACCAATATTAAATCCTTCTAAAGCATTAGAATAAGCCGCTTTCACTTTGAGCCGCAGTAACAATTGAAATAGCAATATGGATGTTTCAAAAGTCATTGGAGAGACCGAAGGGCAAATAAAACTCGGCGGACTTGTAAGTTTACTAACGTCTGAACTGAACCCTACCTCAATCGAATTAATATTTATTTTGCATTGATATTAATTGCTCGATTGCCTTATTACTTTAGGTATGTGCTATAATTTCCATCTGTTGTCTAGAACTATCAGGCGGCTACACTTTTGCAAGTGAAAGACAGATGGTTTTTTGGTATTCGTTGGTGGTTTGTATGTCTATTACCATTGCGCTATTATTGTGTGCTGTCTTTGGAGTCGAAAATGACTATTTAAAATCATTTGTAAGTTTCGGATTTTATATAAATTATTAGTTTACAGTTAGGAAAAAATCTCGACTTTGTGTTGTCTTATATTAGTAATATATGAATTTGAATGTGTACGATTAACAGGACCAAATTTTCCATTTATTTGGAGCGGTTCTGATGATCGTCATCTCCATCATATACCTATCCTCTATATGGTAATTTTCGAGAATATATTTTAGGGATGGTTCATATTATTCCGTTAAATTTTTTAAAGCTTGATTATTTAGTTTTACAAGGTTGAATTGTTGAATAATACATTATATTTGATATTTATGGGGTTAGTTTTATTTATTTCACAGGTATTGGTATTATGGGTCTAGGGGGGATCCAGCGAGAAAGTCCTCTGGGGTATGTGTTTAATGACTCATGACTTAAATTAACAAAATGTGCTTATTATGCCTATGAATGCAACTCAAATTGATGATACTTCTTAACTTTCCAGTTTTTTGCCCTGTTTTACGGACTCTGTCTAGCAGCCGTAGCTTATATGACAACGAAAGGAGGATAGATGCAAGTACATACACAGGCGTGCTCTTCATCTGAAACATCACATGGCTATCTGTCTTAAAAATCTGCTCGATAAAATCTAAATTAGCAAGTGATAAAGTGACTCATGAACTCGACAAAATTGTAAAATGCAAAAATCTCATTCAATAAAACAAAAAATTCTATAGCGTATCTAAAATTACTCTTTGCGTAATTATTTAAATGTTACCTACATAAGTATTTGAAATAACGTAGTCATTAGTATGCATTTAATGTTAGAGCCCTGAACGAACTTTATGATATCAAACCGAAATTGCGAAAGCAGATTTATGAACTGCTTCACTCGAATTATATAATTTATAAAAATAAATCATATTTAATTATTCTTTTTCAGTTTCTTATGTAATTCCTTTTGTAACTATAATAATTAATTTCATTGATACTTGACTCATTTTTCGTGGGTCTATCTTATCGTATCCGTTTACAGCACCCAGTCCTCCCTCACTTCCCAAATTACTTTTTGCTGGTGGAAAGGAGATACATGTACGGCTTGGGAGAGTATTTGATACCTTAGACAAAAAATTACTAGCTAGTTTCCTGTTTCCATTTTTTCAACTTTTTTACTTGCTGTGAGAATTGAAACAGGAGCCAAGAGCGATTGTTGGAAAGGTGAAGTGGTGGGAAAGAGTGGAAATTAGGAATGCTGATGCAATAGCTCTGTTAAGGTTTAAATCACATATGGAATCAATCCCAATCCTGACATCCCTACAGCCTTTACAGCGATGTGCAGTCGCTTCCGGGACCCTTATTATTAACTCCCACTCAACAATGAGAGCTATTTCCCGAGTAGCCATTTCCCAACTTGTGACCCTACACGGGAGCATATAATATTTCCAAAACATTTTAAATGTGGTAAGCTAAATTTCTCTCCAAAGGTAGTACAACCATTCATAACCATTTTCTTACCAGGTTCTCTGCGAAACGTCTCCCATTTCAGGCATTTGTCATGGACTACGTACTTAACGTAGATTCAAGAGGGAAACGAGTGGGAGTTTTCTGACCACTCTACCTATGAAAACCTGAAAATTGACCATAACTATAGAATTCATTGTAGCCGTTTCCTGGAAATTCCAGTAAAGGAAAAGAATAAAATTATACGATGGACAATCTAGTACATGAAAGTTTTAATTTATTTTTGAAAGGAGTTTAGAGTTAGACACTACAAGCATAAGAATGTTAGGAAAAAAGGAAGAGGGACTTATGTTGGATAAATGGTTGTATACAAAATCAACTGTTTTGCAATTTGCCAGTTTCTCCAGCACGGATGTACTTATTGTAATAGTGGGTTACGAAGGAAACGAGTGGGAGTTTTCTGACCACTCTACCTATGAAAACCTGAAAATTGACCATAACTATAGAATTCATTGTAGCCGTTTCCTGGAAATTCTAGTATAGGAAAAGAATAAAATTATACGATGGACAAACTAGTACACGAAAGTTTTAATTTATTTTTGAAAGGAGTTTAGAGTTAGACACTATAAGCATAAGAATGTTAGGAAAAAAGGAAGGGGGACTTATGTTGGATAAATGGTTGTATACAAAATCAACTGTTTTGCAATTTGCCAGTTTCTCCAGCACGGATGTACTTATTGTAATAGTGGGTTGGATTTAGATGAAATAGGATTTTCAGTCAATGTCCATAGAGAATTTCCGGATTTCGGGGAAAGGTGTTCCTTTGTCGGCTTCTGCTCCTGTTTTCATTCGACTACGTATGAGATTTACACTTTTTTATTGTACCCAGGCCACCAGTTACATATGTTTTGTAGGTACATGTGGCTTATTGTAAAGGGGTTAAGACACACTCAAAATGCTAGCCTGATTGTGCCGAACATGCTTTCGGTAACTACACTTTTTGTGCTTCAGAGGCTTTTCCAAAATTTTCACTTGAGCGTGGGAGAGAGGAAATTCCAGCCATTAGTCAGGTTTATAACAACGACTAATTTTGGAAAGGGAGTGTGTGACGCCACTCGTAATCCCACTTTAGTATTTTTCTCTATCCTTTGGATTTCAAATTCGCATTTGATTATGTGGATTTCGTATTTTACCCAGGTAGACATAATTTGTTACTGAAAATGCCCTTTGGACTTACAGATATACAACCTAAGGTATTATATTGCAACAATAAAATGCATTCCGCATCGCTATACTCAGCAAATGCCTTTCATTCTCATACCGTAAATAGCTAGCTTCAGTTAAAGAGCCGTTAACCTACATTACACGCTATATAATTCTGAATAATTTATAAGAAAAAAAACTTTATATAGTTATAGTGCCCTTTCGTTTTTTCAGTGGTTCCGGTCCAGCTAGAAAATACGAAAAGGAAAAACATAGATTTCAGGCAATGTTGAAAATGCTACATGGTTCCATTAGCACACCTCCCTCAGGAGAATAATCTTATGTGATGCAACACTACCAGGACCGGGGCCAGAGCTCACCTTTTCCTGTCCTTCCAGTAGTTAGTGTGAGCCCCCAGTTTTCTATAAAGAGATTTTGTTTGATCATTCATTATTTCAGGTCCGTACGTTTGTTTGCTCCAGTTTATTACGAAACGAAATAAAATGCGCCGGTGCAGTGTGTGTATTGTCCGGTTTGTTTTCTCTCCGCAATGTGCATACCTAGTTTGTCCATTGTGCACATTGATGAATAATTTTTCTGCCTTTTTGTAGCAAAAACGCACAATCAATTACATTACTAATATTTTTCGGAAACGTTTATGCAACGTGACATAAGCAAAGAATAAAATGACGTTTCAAAAATATAAAAAAATTACAAATGTTTACCAAGTAATTTTTTTATACTGCAGTGGTTTTCTACAAAAGAAGAGTGTAAACATGTCTTGATGGAAAAGGTCAAATCAGGGTGAATGGTGGATTAGGTATAATGCATTCCATTCTATTGAAAATCCCATTTCGCCCACCACTCGACTCTTGTCCGCTTATATCTTTGTGGCTCTATGAGACTTGGGATTTTGGGATTGTTTTTGCAGAATCGAAAACTTTGATTGAGCATGGGACTTAGTAAAGTATCACAACCGTTTATTTCAGAGCTAAAGCTACAAGCTTAGGTTATATTACAGAGCAATTTTGTTGTGGAAAACAATTTGATCTGATGTATAAAAAAGTTTCGTACAATAAATCAATTTGGGGCACTCTGAGAATCCTACAGAGACGGATTTTTTGACTCTCACGATCAGAAGATATGGACAACTTGTCAATTTAAGTAATCGTTGACTTTAAACATTTTCTTTAACTCGTTTTGATTGAACTTTAAGAAGATAGTGGTAAGTCATGGTGTATTGCCCTTTAACTTCAAAAAGAATCCCTTGGAAGCAATTTCCTTCAAACTGCTTTACTTAACTTTGCAGCGATTCCCTTAATGATGCCAGTCCCATAAAAGCCTAAAAATAAATGTAAATTATTATATAAAAAGTACTTTTTTCTTCTGCGATGCTGTAGAACGTAACGACTTTACGTAGTATTGGAAGTTAAGCCATAAATTAGATTTTTTTACTTCTTCTCCTCTCGTTGAAGTTTTCATTGCCCTGCCCTGCCAACTGCGACTCCATGCTCTCGATGAACTCTTCTTCCATCTCTTTAACCTGATCCATTGGATCCACAATGGTAATCTTCTTTTTATTCTATTTGAACATTTTAAAAGCGTTATATATTTTAAACAGGAAAACCCTTTAAAAGATATTTTTATACATATAATCTCTGCATAATTTAGCTTCGATCAGACTACTTACATCCAACGCAGCCCCTGCAGTTGATTTCTTAGCTTTTTTAACCTGCTTTTCCTTTTCTTTTTCTGAAGGCTCGCTCTGTAGTTGAACACAGAAGGTACTCCCAAATTATTTTTTTTGGATTACAGAGTAATAGAAAGCAGTTATTTTATTTGACTTTAACATATTACCCCATTTTGGCAATTTGGAAGCTAGAAAGCTTACCTTAGTAAGTTTGAAATTCAGCTTTGCACCAATCTCATCTATTGTCGCTTTTACGTCACGATCCAATTCCAATTTACTCGCGGTAAAAAAGGTATCTTCCAACTTTTTCCGGAGAGCCGGATCCTCCACTATAGTTTTCAACTGGGGCATAAATTCCACTGCTTTTCGCCGAACGTTCCCAACTGGGTCCTCTAAAAAAAGGGAGAAAACATCATTTTTGTCAACTCGCAATGATCCAAGCCGCGTAGCAGAACAATAGAAGGTACGCAAGCGGTTAACCCAAGTACAAAAACAGCAGATGTCTATCTCTTTTGTATATCTATCGTATAAAAAAGCATCACGTAGCCATTAAACTAACTTGCCAACAATAGCACATCTTCAAAGAAATGGTCCCGAAAATACTTTCTGGAAAACTGCTCTATAATTTTCTTCGCCATGTAGAGAAAGAGCATCCGGTCATGTACACTTCGCCCTTGAACGAATCCTATAAGGGGAAAAAAGTCACAAAAATATGTATCATACTCCCAGTCTAAAGTTACAGTCATGGTGGATAAGTATTTTCAAGGTTCGCAGCAGGGGAAATACTGCTTTTGATTTGGGAATTCAGTTGATGCTTTCTGCTTCATGTATTTTACATTGTGGGAACATAAGGCCCAGAAATATGGACACCTGAGCAAGTAGGGTCAGTTAACAACACTCTCATTAGCTTTCACGGCACGAGCACTAAGCCATTTCTGTGTGCATGCCCAATGGAAAATGTCAAAGTCACATTCAACTGTCATTTGTTATTTATTCACCTGATTTAATTCGATTTCGGATGTCCTCTCGCTGAGCACTCCTACGACAGTGACGGAGAAAAGTTATGATGGCGTTGGCAGCAGCCCTTCGGCAAGGTAGGACTCTCTGCAACATGCACAAAAAATAACTCTGAAGTTTAGCCACGAAGTGATCTTACGTGAAATGAAAATGAAATTATCTTTTTCCTTGACTTGCCATATGTCTAAGCCTATGGAAAAGGGCAGGAACGAAGTTGCTGTAGACGTAGTCCCCAGGTAGGCAAAAAGGAAGGACAATAAACTGCTCCAGCATTGTTTGGTGTACCTTATAAAATGTGGTCTGATTAAGTCGTTCTTCACAGTACAGAATTGCTCCTCCAATCTCAACCAATTTGGGAGTCTGGAAGATAATATGCAACAGCAAGACACTTAGGTAATAATGTGGGAGACGCAGATGAGATATGCAGGAAGAATAAAATTAAAAGCATTTCATCCAAAACACAAAAAAAGAACTTTTGTTTCCCTTACGACTTTCTCCGGGGATAAAACTTTGGCAGTAACCAGGCACTTCAAGTACCTTATAAAATGTGGTCTGATTAAGTCGTTCTTCACAGTACAGAATTGCTCCTCCAATCTCAACCAATTTGGGAGTCTGGAAGATAATATGCAAAAGCAAGACACTTAGGTAATAAAGTGGGAGACGGAGATGAGATATGCAGGAAGAATAAAATTAAAAGCATTTCATCCAAAACACAAAAAAAAGAACTTTTGTTTCCCTTACGACTTTCTCCGGGGATAAAACTTTGGCAGTAACCAGGCACTTCAAGATACCGGAGAGGTGTGGGACAACAGCTTGAATTACATCCAAGTCATCTTCAGACAATACATATACCAATTCGCCATGCAAAACTCCCGCTTCCTGAGCAAGATAATCCATAATCGGGAAAAGTTTTTCAGCCATTGCAGCCCTTACTTCAGGCTTCTTATCATGCAGCAAATCCGTGACAAGGGGATGCAGTCCATGCTTAAAGCCCACGACTGGCTTAGCAAACACCATAAAATCGTAAAACTGCTTTGCCGCATTCACCCTGCATTCGTGGGATCTTTGCTGTTCCGGTCCGAAAAATTTTAAGCCAACTGATGCCGGAATTCCCCCTCCGTATGGAACGGACATCCGCCTGGTACCCGCATTCTCTCTCATCTCTGCTAGTTGCTTATTTTTGTTGACTGTCGCTAGCGAGGCAGACTGCTCAGATTGTGCAGGCTTCGTGCTAATTAGCGCTTCCACAATAGAGTGCCTTCGGGCAAATTCCATATTCGCCCGGAAATTGGCGAAACCTGTTGGCAGCTCCTCCACTTTGACATTTTCAGGTTCTTTTTTCGCGTCGAACTTGCTCAGCTGGAGGAATGCGTCCAAATACCAGAGAATATCTCTCCCTTTCATGATGGCCGCGGCGGTGAATGCTTGACAGACAATACCCATGTACTGGGAGTAGGCCACGAGCAAATCAATATTTCCCCTGACGTAAGCCCCCTTCACGAGCGTTTTAATTGTCTGCATTACACTCTCTAGGTATACCTTGTTCTTCTCTTCCCTGGGGTTCATTAGTGTGACCGACTTCACAATAGTGGAGGTAAGGGCGGCCCTTACCTCAGCAGTTGTGTCTTCCATAATTATATTAATTAGTTTTAGTGCTTCACTCTTGTCTTGAAGACGATGACACATTTCTGGGAAGCTGGCTGCGGCAGCAGCGCGAACCTCAGGATTCTTATCTTTCGCCAGGGTGTCCATCATAGGAAACACTCTTCTCTCGATTACCTCCGCGTTAAACCGTTTAGCAAGTTTCCTTAATAAGCGACAAGCTCCAACTTTCCCGTTTGCAGCCACGGATTTTGTTCCAGTAGCTAATTCCACAATTTTCGGATATATATCCTTTTGGACGTTATCGGAATGACAAGCTTCTATTAACTTTCCTAGACAGTCTGTCCAGTAACCGGAAATCTCTGCGTTTTCCGAGGGAATCAGTTCAATAATTAGTGAGATAATCTTTCTAGCACCAGCACCATTTCCACTGTTGTATAGATCAATAACAGCAAATGGAAACTTTTTGGAAGCTGGCTGATGGAAACTTTCTGGAAATGAGGTTGGCTCTGTCAAACTTGCAGTGGATGGGGTTGCCGCTGTTTTCCTCAGCTCCCGTTCTAATTGTGGCCACACTTCATTCATTGCACGCTTCTCATCTTCTTTTATGAAACGATCAAAGTTTGAGGCTGCGAAAGTTTTGTAATCTGACTGGAGGCAACGAACAGCACGCTGAAAGTCGTCTAAATTTTCGTCTTCTTGTGGACTCGTCAAATTTCCAAAGCAGAATTTGTCTCCGTCGTGGCCACCCACTGATGGGGCTACACACACCATGCTTTCCCTAGCAAATTCCATTGTCTCGGCTAAGCTGCTGAATGAGCGGGATCTGATAGTTTCTCCAGCCAAGCTTTTCCGATAGTGGCAGGTGCACGTGGTGGAACAGCAGTTGAATACATCGTGTACTGCCTCCTCCACTTTATTGCTTGAGGGGCCTTCAATGCGAGGTCCTTCACGAACTGTCACAGAAATACGTCTGACCCTCTGCCTTTCTTCACCCATTATTGAAAAACCACTTGTTTATTTGGCCTGTCTAATTGTAAGCAAAAGGTATTCAACCTATTATAATCATGACAGGGTATTCTTGGAAAGGTCACGCATAGGGGCACAGTAAGAATTTATATTTTCAGCACACACAAAACCTTTCATATCTTGGAAATGATTCGCTGGAAATAAGATATCGTTGCTATGATTATCCAGGCATCCTAAAAAAGCTTGTTAATTCGAGCAGCAGACTATGTCACAGATTGCTTGCTGCGCATAGAGGACTTGCGGCAGCGACATTTATTTTGTCATAATGCATTCTTTTTAGGGCAAACTTATTATAGTGAACAAATAAAAGTTAGTTTGTCTCGAATTCAAAATTGAAAACTGTTAGTTTTCTTTGTTTGTGTATTATTGTGCATATTTTCTAGACCACTACTTATTGTGTGCTAGACTTTTCTCATTTGAAGTGAAAATGGTAAGAAGTCAAATATGGCACAACAATATATCTATAACAATGCTAATATTTATGTTTAAAAATCAGTGTCGATTTCTTAATTTAACCTTTCTTCATTTATTCTCAGGTCTTTTCACCACGTCCAAATAAAATAGTATGGCCTAATACGACACCTACTTTTCAAACACAAACTCCATTTTCTTTCTCGAAAGGACTGACTACTCCTACTCCTGCTCCCACGGTGCCAATTTTTGGAGCACCACAGAATCAGCAACCAAATCAGATAGCTCAGCCTCAGCCAAGCATATTTGGTCAGCCCTCGCAACCCCAACAGCAGCAGCCATTTTCGTTTGCCCCTCAAAACCAAACGCAAACTCCAGTTTTCGGACAACCTCAA
Source organism: Acrocyrtus sp. NNG-2020 (assembly GCA_027744115.1). Lineage (NCBI taxonomy): Eukaryota > Metazoa > Arthropoda > Collembola > Entomobryomorpha > Entomobryidae > Acrocyrtus > Acrocyrtus sp. NNG-2020. The sequence goes on along the minus strand of JAHZND010003330.1, from coordinate 1,433 downwards.
CCTCAGGTTCAACAACAGCAGATTCAGGTTACTGCTGAACTTCTCGATGTAATTGCCAACTACCAGGCTATGGTATATCAGTTACAGCTTCAGCAACATCAAGCAGCGCAAGCATCCCAGTCAGCCTTCCAATGCCCTCAACAATTTCTTCAACCTCAAAATGGCTCTCCAATATTGCAAGCTCCAGGGGCTGGGGGTCGTATGTCGTGTTTTGCTTTGAAGGACGGTTACTTACCAATCAGCACCCCGCTTGGCCCTGAAGTGCTTCCTCCTTTTAGTGATTGTATCCCCCACAGATGCCTTAAATCAGAATTCGCCATTCGGATCCGGAAGAAGAGACAATCTGGAGGACACTGCCTTTGGGATAGGATATCGGTTAGGAAGGGCGGAAGCATGTCAATCACTTTCCTCACTTCGACATTTTCCAACAAGGCAAAATGGCTCAACTTATATTGCAGACCCATACATTGATCATCCGTACTACCTTCGACCACTTTCTCCAGCTTTATCCTCTCCTAGCTCCACGATTCTCGGCACTGGCAGAGCCAATCACGACCTAAAGCCAAAACCACTTTCATGGAGAAACGGCTACGGTGGCTACTACTTTGAAGACAGATATCGAGATGCTGATAAACCAACCAAGACTTATGATTATCTCCATCTCGCTAGTGATATTTTTCCAAAGAAGCCCCAGTACGAAAAGTTTTTCCCATCTTTGGAATCTTCTGTAAACAGCAAGTGGAAAATATTAGATAGGAATGTGCTGGAAAGGCATATGGACGAAAGGTGTCCTACAGAATCACGACCACTCTCGGCAACCACTGAACGAGGGGCTTTCACCCTATCATCTTCATTAACGCCCAGGCATCGCGTCAAGTTCTTCGACCCCAAGGAGCCCAAATATTACTTTTACGGAAAGGGAGGGCCACCTACCAAGTCTTATGTTGACGACAACATCGCAGACCCATTATCTTTCAGCAACCAACATAAAGCTCCCGGCTTTGTTGCTAATCTCCCTGGAAGATTTGAAAGTAGTTCGCCCCAACCCCCGCTTCGAAGTATCTTGAAAAACTCAAATAAATCACCATACTCTTTCCCGGTCCAGAAGACTTCCTCCGGTAGCATTACCGAAATATACAGGTATACAGCACCTGATCGCACTGGCAAGAGACTCTCCTAGATTAGCCCTCAAAAACTGCTGGCACCTGGTACCAAAGGACCTCCCTCAGCAGTTTCGTTCCCTTCTGCTCTTTATCTACTAGCCCCTGCATCCCTGCATTCATTTCTTATCTTTCTTCCTTAATTATTTGAACTTTTAAATATTTAACCCTACACAAAACTAATTGTAAGAAAAATACCTATCGACAAAGCTCCAAATTTCAAAATTTCAAAAAAAAGACGAACCAACTCAACCCAACGCCATTTTTTTTCTA
>JAHZND010003329.1:0-11085 GCA_027744115.1 Acrocyrtus sp. NNG-2020 | reverse complement strand
AATGAGAGTGAGAAAGCTTGCAAAATGTAGGCACTATACAAACGTGAAGTGAAAATCGGGGAAAGATTAACCCGTTAAAGAGTGTTGAACTGGTTGAGTGGCACAGTAGAAAAAAAATTATGTGTGCCTTTCGACTCCATAAGCCCATACATCTAAAACTACACAACGGAGCGCTAAAGCAACTCAGCCGTTTTTATAATGTCAGTATGTACCCACATCGCTATACCTTCTCTGGAGAAAGTAAAGTGTCTTTCAAGACCTTTTGATTCTTTGACAGGTGTATGGAGGAAATCTGTCTGTCTGTCTGTGTGGAAATCTCTAAAGTGCAAAATGGGGTAAAAGCCTGGTGATGTTACTTGTCAAAAGTCGGAAACAAGATCTTCTTAACATTTTGGGATAAAGGCGGTGAAAAACGGAAAGCTGCTGGAACACAGCCGTGGAAAATACCATAAAACGATATGGATATGAAAGATACCTTTGCAGAGACAAGCTGTGTGCGTGTGGTTGTCACATTGTCATGTAAAATGCACGTACATACCTTTCACAATCTAAAAACCATATCTGAAAGGCTTTTTCACTTGTATATCAATCAATTTCATATTTTTTGGTGTGTCGTGCGAGCAAGTATGAAGTGGTCTTCTGAGAATGACAAGAACAGCAACAAAAAAAATTTTGTGGTAAATTTTGTTTCCAGCTTGGTTAAACTTTTTCAACCGAAATCAGTGCACTGTACTCTAAACTCTAATAAACCTGTTTTCTCCACTTTCCTCAAAAAAAGTAAACACAGGAAAGTATCACGATAAGATAAGGAATGTGTGATAAACCATGATTGTCCTACCTTTCATACATAATCCTCGCAAAGCGGAAATGAGGAAAATGCAAAATCGCTTCCTGATTTGACATACGACTTTCAATCCCCTTGAGAAAATCAGGAGTGGCTCAGCATGTTACTAATTATACACGTATTTTTTGTGATATTTCTCACCATCTGCGGAGAAGGGAAATGTCGAATGTTGTGTAATGCTTTAGTGATGATGATGATGAAAACTGAAAACATGAGCTTTTCCCTTTTGACACTGATTTTTTATTCATTACTACTATTTTCCACCTAAAAGTAAGTTGTAGAATGAGCTAATGAAAACAGCAATAAAGGACGTTATGTTAATCATGAGTATTGCGTCAGAAAAAAAATATTTTCGTATTTTCAGAGGAATTCTTCTCCCCATTACCATATTGCAAACATTCTGGTACGGTTATACCAATTATTTTGCCATTTTCAAAGGACTCCCTGATCATTATCCGTGCCTTATTGTATTCTCCCCCATTGTGCCAAATATTTCAAAGGAAGACTACAAGCCAGCCCGTGTTTTTGTACTAGGAATACACGTGTAAATTTGAGAGGAGCATCTCCTCAGTACCTACAACGAAGGTTATTCAATAAACAAAGTTCTTTGGAATGCTGTGATCTCTGTGAGCGGGCGAAGCCATTTTTATTGTGATTTCCGAGACTTTTCCATCACTTCAGTTTTTAATGACTGCTGCCAATTACATCCCACGTAATGTAGAGAGCTAAAGCTGAAATTGCTAACTGTAAACATGCTCACTCTGACTCAAGCATAATATAATTTATTCGAAAGTAGGCAGAGTAGCTTTAGAGCGTTAGTGATCCTTGCACTTGCAAATTTTATGCTAGATGAGTATGAGAATTCAACTGTAAAAAATTCTAAATAAAATGAGGAAGAGCCTCGTTTGCCAAACTTGTTTTGGAGGTAAAAAAAATTCTCATTGTGCTTCTGAGAAAGGATCCACAACTTTTTACAAAGTATCACCGGTACATATTTTCGACTTTATTTTTTTCAGAGTAAACTCCTTCAAATAAGTAGCATCAGCAAAGGCAAAAGGTAGGTAGCGCTTCTGGATCTTGGCAACCCTCCACTTTTCATTTTCCCGTTTTCCCTTCTCTTCAGTGGAGGTAGACGCAACGCAAAAAAAGAAAGTTTTCTTCGAAAAAAATATATTTAACGATGATGTTGATCAAGACAAAAAGTAAGATGCTCCTGAGTCCTGATGTGGAGGCTACACGTACTTTTACTTCTTCTCCACTCCACCCCTTCTTCTGATGAGATGGACGAGATTAGATGCGAGGAAGACAGTATGACAAAAAAGTCAACATGTGATAAGATGAAAATAGCGGAAAGGCAGTTTTCAAGAGGAAAATAAAATTCAATGCAAAACCATCAAGTTTCTGTTTACATACATACATTTTCTGTAAAAAATTGTAATAAACCGGTAGAAAAAATGGGCAGATGAAGCGCAGCGAAAAGAACAAGTGTCTTTTTTNTTGTAATAAACCGGTAGAAAAAATGGGCAGATGAAGCGCAGCGAAAAGAACAAGTGTCTTTTTTAACACATTAATTTTAGGAAAAGATTAGAAAGATAATATTTTGGAGTAATAGACAGACATTCGTTCCGTGATAAGGCCACTGTCGTTTCTGAAATCATTTATTGACTGTGAGACTGCACGTGGACTACCTACCTAATATGCTATGTTGAAAGTGAAGAAAAAAGTATATTTTGTATGGTTTTTACGTGCACTCGTTGACTGCTGGCTGGCAATGTCGTGAGGTATGTACTCAAGTCAGCTCGTCTAAAGTTGCTAATTTTACGTTTGTTTGCGAGTGAAATACGAGGAGTTGACTTTTCGGTTCTGACTGAAAAGCGGATGAGGAAATAGGAACCCTTCCTGTCTTTTCTACTCATCACAGCAATTGTCTCCCTCACTGTTGTAACAGCCTTCCCTCTCTGAGCGACCGAACTCACAATCAGCTTTTCCCCGCTGCTCATAACTACATTTCCAGGTAGAAAAGTGTAATTTGCCTTTTATACACTTTTCCAAGTATTCATATGTATATGCATCTCTCACAAAAAAAAGTATGGAAAAGTCTAGGCTGGAGTGACACAAAGTTTGTCATATCCACTGCATTTGCTTTTTCTCTTCCGTCATCTTAGAAAGTTTCTTTTGTCGTACGAACTCAAAAATCAAGACAATTTTTAGCATAGTTAGAGACAAGGTATACTAGCACACAGTAATAAGGGAAGCGCTTTAGACAGGAAATAAGTCCCAATTTAAAGAAATGATTATTTTTCGTATTTGCCAATCGCTATAGCTGAGCAGGTGGAATGGCTTCAGTTTATACAAAGATTTCAGTGCAACTAAAATATAATTTTCCAGGCCTTTACCAAATAACAGTTTGCATATTTTTTAGACTGCATGTTTACAGGTAATTGAAGTTATGAGGTGTCCCTCTACAATACAGGAATGCATTAAGCTTTTCAAGAATTCACTACAGAATGGCCTACTTTTCTCCTAAAACAGACAACTTTCCCTATCAGTTGTGCAAGCTGTGTATCTATAAACTAGGGTCGGCATTGCAAAAGGTATATAGCGTGTAGGACCTAGCAGTGAAATTAAATTACACTTAAGAGAGTATCAAACCCTGTCATTTTTATGTATTAGGGGAGATAGCGAGAGCACACGGTTTACTATCTTTTGTAGTACCTTTTCTCCGGAGGTATTTATTGACGTTGTCAACATCCCTTTTTTACCCTTGTGCCTGCTTTCATCATACTTTTTTAAGCTCCGCTTGAGAGGAATTTTTCTGCTCATTTAGTCACAAGAAACAAGTTTTTCCATTATTATTCAGGAAAAGCCTTGTTGACACGTATCTTTAAGACGAAAGCTAAACAGGAGAAAAAGGGGAGAAAGTGAAAACTTGACAAACTACTAGTGTTTCTCGTATTAGCAAGGAAGAAAATGGAGCGAGGGAAGTGTGGCGAATGAGGGAGAAACCAAAAGTTAGAGAAAAGGGCTCCAAAAGTTTGCCCTGATGTTCTTCGTCTTCTACACACTTCTACTTCCACTTCCAGATATGATATTTTTTTCGTTGTCAATTTTCTAATCCGAGTAAGTCTGCATGTTGTGTATATCCCTTTCGTAACTGAGCTCACCAGTGTAGCTAGCTTCCATCACATAATCAAAATGAGGCGAAAGAGTGGAGAACTTTTCCGTTATTAACTTTCATCATCATCCTCCTGTGATGACAGAACGGGAATCATAAGCTTCTTTTCAACTTCTTCCTGGAAGCACACGTTTCAGAAGGGAAACGGGAAAATGTAGACAGGAGAGCGAGAGAAAATGGTATCGAATAATGATTGGAAGATTAAATACTGAAATAAAAGGGTATATGACAATAATTTTGCGGTAGGTGGTTCTTTCCCATTCTACTTTCTCCTGCTTATTTCAAATTCATTGTAAAACTTTTTCATGAAAAGGGTCGGAAAACTCGAAAAGCTACCGTTCTCGGTAAACACATTTCCCCTCCTGGCTTTCAACTTTTTTTTAAATGCAAATCGGGATGTATCTCTGTTTCATTGGGACCAACTTGTTTTCATATAAAGTAATTGCTGAAGTGGAATTCAATTAATTTCTCTTAATTACTCCTTTATTGCAGTGAAACCAAATTTAGTGTCTGCCTTTGAGTTCTCCGCCGTTTTGAAGTGCCCTTCTAAATGAAAATAAAATGTCACCAGTTTCAGCTACGTCATATTTGTACTCTACCAATAGTTGACCGAACCCAAAGGGGTTTACAACAGCACCGGCTACTACTAGCAGAGCCTGATCCTCACAAATCAGGCTGATCACAAGATCAATAAATTTTATTTGAAATCCTATTCGTCTTTCTCTTTACATCCTGTAAGCTCTCCATTTTTAGCCAAGAGGAACTTTTTATGTCACCTTTTTTTATTATGATTTGCCCTCACCAATCCTTTCTCTCATTTTAAATCTTGCTCGTTTTCATATCGCTTGACTTGGCTCACCTTATTCACCTTCCTGCAAAATGTATGAGTAACAAAAGCAACGGCATAAAAAAACGGAAAAGATTTTCAAGGAAAAAAGGACGGATGAGCACTACATGAAAATTTCTTTTTCCCTGTTGAAAGCGTGCATGTGATTCATAGTCATCCTGAATAAAAATCTAAGGCCCTACAATTCTTTTGGAACAAAAGCAATGGCATAAAAAAACGGAAAAGATTTTCAAGGAAAAAAGGACGGATGAGCACTACATGAAAATTTCTTTTCCCTGTTGAAAGCGTGCATGTGATTCATAGTCATCCTGAATAAAAATCTAAGAAGAAAAAAAAGAAGGACGAGGTGGAATGATGAAACGCTCCTGGTATAAAAAAAATCCGCGAGAACGACACAAAAGCCGTTGCTTTACATTATCTCCTCCGACGAAAATTTTTATTTTTTGCATGAATAGTGTCTGCATGCTTCCCAACTTGCATGTAGTTATAAGACTGTCTCCTGCATCATCTCAAACCAAGGGAAAATATGACTGCTCTTCCACTTACCCTTTTTTTTCTTTTTCACATCTAACAAAAAAACAACTGGGCTGAACCCATTTTCACATTTTTTCGGTATTTACTACAGCGACTCCTTTTTTTCACTCTTATATCACTAATGGTAAGTTTAGGTATATCCCTGCATGACTACAGCCATATACTTTCACTTTGCTTTTTTTTCTCGGAGAATAAAAAAAAATCTTCACTTTCAAGGTGCAAAAAGGCATCCTGATATGTTATTTTTTAGGTTACGTGAGCATCCAAGCACACGCTATCCATGTCGGTCGTTCTCTTTTTATCCTGTACTATAAAGTTACGGCAACACCAAAAAAAAATATTTCTTGCTTGGGGAGATTTCTCTGCATAGTGTAAAGGGACACGTGTTTTTGGATGCTTGTTATTAGAGGAAAACTGATGTGAGATGAGAGAAGCAACAGCACAGAGAGATTTTTTTTTCGCTTTTTACCCTTCAATAGAGCATTTATCACCACAGCGTGAAATGGCATGGGAGTGTTTGACTACAGCATATTTTGTAAAGCAGTTCAAGCTGAAAACGGAGGAGTGAAGAGAAGAAAATGGTAGCTGAAGACATCACCGTCGCTGCCACACAGCAAGTAACCTATCACCTGCATTGTAATAGTGCTACTCTTGGTAAGTATGAGATCTCCACAATCCATCACAATTTTTTTTGCAAAAGAAAAAATGCGAAAATAGCTACTCTATTTGCTAAAGACTGGAGTTGATGTTGATGTCTTTATGTGCTTTGCATTTTTGGAAGGGCACGTCAAATTGTAAAATTGTAAGTGATACCTGGAGGATATGCGCTCATTACAGGAAAGGCCCTTTTCCTTATCCTTCTCTCATCTCTCATGGCACGCATTTTGCGCGGAGCGTTTATAGGGAAAAAGGGTTTGCTGTTTGCGTTAGCGGAACTTGGCATTGTAGCTGATACCTACCTTTGCCCTTATGAAATTAATCTTTCTCCCGGAAGGCATCAAAAGGTTGAGTTCGGTTTCGGCGGAATAATGCAAACAAAACAAAACACCTCTTTTTTCTTCCCTTCCCCTTTCACCCTTGTGCTTATGGATACATTCGACTTATTTATTCACTCACACACACACACTCGTCGGGTAGCGGAGAGAAAGGTTGCGTTATCGGGGAGCCAAGACTTCATGTTTCATGCACGAGTTCTTGTAGTGTCAAGAGGGGTTCATTAAAAGTCCTGCGTGGGAGTGGGAGAAAGATGAGAGGGGAAAGTCGAAAGTGCCACCGGATCCTATTTCTACCTACAGGCAGTCATCCTCTGATATGTAATGATGAGACTATGACAGTGTTGTATGACCTTCTCAGCTGCACACAGGTACTTCCCCTTTTTTATATAATTTCCTGTAATGCTAGAAGCTGCGTGCTCTCATTTTGTAATGTCAAGTCATTTTTCTCCACTATGCACTAGCACAATTACAGCAGTAAGCTACGCTGTCGCTGTTTGCTCAAGCGAGATTTAATGGAAAAAATAAATATGAAGGAAGCCGTTTCATCATTGAACATTCTTTCGCAGCTGCAATAAGCTCCTTTCCAGGCTAAAAAATGCTATTTAAATAGAAGCAAAAATTAAAAAATATTTTTTTTCCAGGAAGAAGAAGATCACAATTCCCTTTCATAAAATAGAACTGTAAAGCAAACGGAAAACGGCAAAATATAAAAATGCTTCAAGTAGTTTGCTTTGTAGAGTAAATTGAAATACGAGCGGAAGATCTCTCTCAGAATGGTTAAAAAAAGTCTTAATTTGAGCAGCAAATAGCCACTCTTAGATAAATAGCAACTGCGAACTGTATAGAAAAGGAAATGATCAAATGAGGAGAGACTCTGCAAAGATCACTTTAATCACTTACAAGTGCGCTTAAGCCGAGAGTAATGTGTAGTTCATCAGCATCGCCATCATATCACAATCCCACTCGTTTTTAGTTTGCAGATGGCTCATCCAGAAAACGGCTTTTCTGAGAGGAGAGGATGGCCGAGTTGAGCAGAGAAGAGAGCTTTTCTTGTGAAAGCTCCATTCTCCCGAGATGTTTTCTTTTTCAATCTAGTGGCCACATTGATTATTTCCTTGTTGACACATTCAAGCCTTGCATGACTACAAGTCTCCGTACAGGCGTGGAGTAATAGATCATGGAACGAGTACTACTTTTTTTTAAAAGACATGTTCCAGGATAAATAGTTGTCGTGAATTTCATGTTACTACATTCACTCATGCTTCCATTCTTTATTTTTGATGAATTCAGCCCTTCGTCTCCTTGAGCAAATGTAAACATCGTCACGGACTTTCTGAGAGATCCTTTTAAGAGCTGAATAGACGGACGGACAGTACAAGTGGATCCCGGATAAGAGGATGATTAAGACCAACTCTCAGAAGATCCTCTGAAAGGAGGAGAGAAAAGGAAGAAAAAGTATTCTCTGGTATTTGGGTCGTTTCTCTTCCAAACTGTAAAAGATTTTTCATTACGATCTTATTAAAAATGTCTTCTTACACGGGAGCATGGCGCGATGTTGCAGTTGGTTTAATTCTAACATTTTATTTTAATAATGCTGTCCTCTTTCCTCATGCCAACTTGCCTTTTATTTTTTTGGAGACGAGGAGAGCCAAAAAAATAAGTCTGAAGGAGTGGATGGAGAAGCAGCTTCCCCTGAATGTGGAAGTGGCTCCGTACGCATATCATTTTACTGGGGAAATGAGGAAAAGGAGGTTTCCCAAGATATATATTTTTGGAGAGCATCACAAGAAAAAGGACTTTGTTGGACAAGTGGCGGTTGTGCTAGTGGTGGAGGAGGAAGGGGAAAAGATTGCATTTTAGGATGGGATTCCTTTCTCCTGCCTGCTCAAGTTGGTAGGTTATGCCTTCCCTCACAGTTGTTTATCAGGAGACAACATTAATTAAGATGCATACCATTGAGAAAACTACGAGGAGAGAGGATTGAAGGAGAACTCCTCATAAGCATGAGTTGCTCTCCTCAAGAGCAGCTCACATGAAAGCAGAAGACAGTTACAGCGTCGAGTTTTTTTTCTCTCTGTGGGGAGCGAAAACATGACTTTACCAGACTGAAATGGAGTTTTTCATATAATTGCGAAATGTTTGAATAATGATGAAGCTTGTTAGGAAATGAAAGCACATATATATACTAAAAATTTGCAGAAATTGCACTGAAAGTTTTTTTTTACTTTCTTAAGTCGATTCTGCTCACTTCTCCCTGAAAACTCAATCAGGCAAAATATATATATTTTTGGAGGGTATAAAAAAAGCGCTAGAATAGCATTTTTCTTTCATTTTTTGAAAGCATACCTGCTCAATATTAAGAATGGTACTGGCTTGTGTAGAAGTTTTACTGTGTGTTTGCTCTTACTTTTGCTTCCACTGTAAGGAAAATAAATAAGAAAAAATATGTTTTTGAAATCCACTCCCCTCCCACGCAGCGCCAGTCTCCACTTTTCCAGTGGAGTGCAAATGATAGCCATATCGTACACAATTCGAATAAATTTTGAAAAGCGAGGGTGTCTATTAGATTTTGTCGGTAGCTTCTAGTCTACACGCACAGATTATTCCTGCCAGTTTCACAACAAAACTCGCCATCTCCACACTCACCGTTGATATATCAACAAGGGTAAAAAAATATAAATGCGAGGCTAGCATAAATAACCTATCACTTATATAAATATGAGCTCTCCACATTTACCTCCGAAAAAGGGATTATTATCATACTTTCTCCAGCATTTTGTATAGAGCGATCCAGCTATATAACGCTGGCTGAGTGTGAGTGTGACATGTACATAAAGACTTTTCCTACCCGATGATTATTGATAGTTCCCCCGTCTCTATGTCCATACCTGTCAGATCATCGCTGAAGTTTCTGCTCGCTGTCACTCAGAAAAACTAGCTTGCATGCTGCTTTCTCTCCGCGGCATATCCATATATCTCTATCTCCGGATTTTCACGCTCCCACATCCTCCACCCCCACTCCGTCCTAACTTTTTCCTTCCCATACTGCACACTACACCTTACGTAAAGCAATTCTCATTGCCAGTATTAGCAATTTTATTGTGTCTTTTACATCTCCCTTTCTTACAAATACATAGGTATATCTACATCCTATCTCGCAGTTCCATCTCCCACCTAACTCTATACCAATGCTATACACACTTTCCCCTGTATTTTCGTCTCCATCAAGAGATTTTCATTTTCACGCAACTAAACTGAAGCTAATCTTCTCATCTCAAAATATGTCGTTCCCAGCAAGAGAGCTCCAAACAGGATCAGTCAGAAACATGCATAAACACACTTAAAGGTGAGGGGTATATAACGTGCATCCACATGCTGCTCGTCAGGAGAAAAAAAAAGTAAACAAAATTTTAATGGAAAGTAAGTGATGACGTGATGATGATGGTACTCTACCTAAAAACGAATAAAAGAGATTTCCACTGGGTCTCCGGATCTGGATTTTACGTGAAACCGTGAAACCAGATACGGAATGCATCTCACCCTTACTCCGTTATCATAGGGACTAGGGACACTACTCCGACTACTCGCCTCTGGATTTACTTTTTTTCTTCACAAACAAGCTTGTCCTTACACTGGTTTATTGGTCCACTCCCGTATTATCCTACACTGAATGCATTTCTACTCAAGATGAAATCCAATAATAACAGCTCTCCATCCAGTAAAGAAAAAAAAGAGTTGAGTAAATTCACTCAGCCGAAAATGATGTAATGTTTGCATCTGACAAAATGATCTTAGCGTGGAGGATGCGATAATATAGTTCCTTAGCGGGGAAGAAGATATAACTAAAAAAAAGATGGGTTTCTTCCGCTAGTTGAATTTTTAGCTGCAATTTCTACATCGTAAAAAAGAAAGTACGAAACGTGAGGAAGCTATCTACCGGGTTTTGCTTTCAGTGTTGGGGAAATGCTGAAAAGGAAGAGAAAAGTTGGCTTGACTGATTTTTTCCCTTCCTCTTACGGAAAAGGTAAAAGTGGAAAATCCTCGTTGAGAGTGACTATACGTTGGAGTGAGAAGATCTTAGAAGGAAGGCTTTCTATGAAATGATGATGACAAATAAGATGTTATAAAAACACATTCCATTACAAATTCGTATATACGGGCGGTGTTTATCATATTACAAAAATATGTGATAAGTCAACATGTCTGGTTTTCCCGAAGAGTGCAGCTGAGCAAGTTCCAATATATTTTATTCAAAAAAATTGAAGAAGTGGGTGAAATAGTAAAAAAGAGAAAATAAGTAGTAGACTTCCTTTTTTTGGACGAAATAGTCACTTCTGTTAGTTAACGATGTAGAATACATACATATAAGCTTTCGGGGGGAAGGGCTCAAGAGGATTACCTACTTGTTCGTTTTCATATGCTTTCGAGAAGAAAAAAATACTCTTTTTTTGTGCTGCTATCCCTCACTCTTCTCATGTTTGTTTACCGACCTTAAGATTTTCTCATCCGTAAATGAATGTGTGCCTGTATAATGCAATTTGAAAAATAAAATGGATGTACATATGCACTTGGGAGAAAATATGCCAATTTCATAACAAGAGAAGAGATGAAACCACTTGAGAAACTGTGATGGAAAGTTGATAATAAAAATGGTACTTGTCAGTGGCAATTTTTGAAGTACGAAATTACA
>JAHZND010003328.1:0-15815 GCA_027744115.1 Acrocyrtus sp. NNG-2020 | reverse complement strand
AAAGCTGCCAATAAAATTAGAGCATAATGAAAACTCCAAGACTATAGTTGTTTTATGATGATAATGAAGGAGGGAAAATGAGACGCTGTCATCAACTGACAACATATCCGCTGGCGTTATATCTATTAAAATTTCGGGTGCAGTTTGAGTTATTTTATTTAGCCCTTTCAGCGTAGCTCTTTCGAGCGACAGCTCACAGAAAGGGAATTTAAAGAAAGGAATGACTAATTAAAACTGAAATGAGGGTGCTGTAATCCCCTAGAAATGGATATATATCGTTAATATCTTTTCTCTATTTGACTTGCAAGAGGGAATGTGTATCCACCAAATGCAGAGAGAATTGTTCCAGGTGAGCTAATTAAACGGATCGCCTTTGACAATGCATGTACGTATTTATTTTTCCTTGTAATGCTTCATCACCTGTTGCTCCGCTCATTCCTTCCCATCAGCACTTGTACCTTTCTTCACAGTGGTACTCGCAACCAGTGAAAAGGGAGCTACCTTTTACCACTACCAGCGCCATCAAAATGGAAGTAAAAAGTCCGCAGAAAATAGCAATTCTGTTTTGATGTGCTTTTTTTGCTTACCCATCATTCCTTTCCGCGCCCCACCACCACTCTTGGGATCCAAGTTATTCATTGATCGCTTGTGAGCTGTTCCTGGCTGTACCCCACTAAGTCCGTTGCTGTTGCTACTAGTTCCACTGCCATGATGACTGTAATCTGCTCCAGATCTGGATACTGTCGCGGCTCCATTAGCAGTACTGTAAGTATGCTTATCTCCTCCAGAACGGGTTACTACACGACAGTTGGCACCAACTCCGGCCGTTCCGTACTCTCCTGCACTCAAAACTACAACCCCTCCGCTGGGTGACAGCAACGGCTGCTGGGCTGGACTTACTAATCTCCTTAAAGACGAGGATGATTCGCTACTCCTCAAATTGCTTACGAGATGACCGTGTCTGCCAAAAACAAAAACAGTTCTCGGTAATAATACGCACTTCTATCACAACTACGCCCATCTCACATTACAAAACTTATCATCCCATTATTTGCTTCGTCGAATAGTATTTCCTTCAGCAGTCGTATCAGCTTGACTACTTCATTATTCCACCAACTTACTTATGGACACCTTTCCCAGAAATGATGCGACTCGGATCGACGAATCCCACTGGAAGTGTTGCGGATCGATTCTGGTGAGAGGCGTATGGGGAAACGTTTGGAACTTTTGCAGTAAAGCCGGGATTATTGCTAGTTCTACTATTAGTGTTAAGGTCGGAAGTGTCTGCAGCAGTTGATCTACGGCTGGAACTTCTCGAGCCTACCACTCTGTAGATTACGCTCTGCTGAGAAGGCTCTACTTTCTTTGGGGAAGGCTTCGATAAGCTATTCAGAATCTTGTTACTGCTGGCACCCTCTCCAACACTAGTTTCCTCATAAATAGCACCTCTCTACAATTCCCATTCCGACGTCCATTTGCAAAAGTTAGAAAAGCAGCAGTGGACAGAAAGAGAAAGACAAAATCCCACAAAACACGTTGATTAGTATTGGCAAAAAAGTTATTCACATTTACACCGCACCCCAAAAGCAATTTTACAACTTTTTTACACAAGGAAATGAACAGTTTTTTTATGATTTAACCGACGGTGAGTTTTACCTGGAGGCTGTCATACGGACTAGAAACTTCGGAGTTGACCGAGGAACTTGTTAAATCTGTGGGAATTTCATTTAAATCAGAAATCCCACTGGAAATCGAACTGGAGTCGTCAAAACTGTTAAAAGTAGTTAACAACACAAATAGGATGAGCAATGAGATAGGTTTTTTTACAATTATCCTTCCAAATTAGCTTTTTATTGTGTACAAATTCCAATTTAACTTTAACCAGCAAAAACAATTAAGCGTTTCATTTTAGTGCAAAGCTAAGCCAGTCATATACAGNGTTAACAACACAAATAGGATGAGCAATGAGATAGGTTTTTTTACAATTATCCTTCCAAATTAGCTTTTTATTGTGTACAAATTCCAATTTAACTTTAACCAGCAAAAACAATTAAGCGTTTCATTTTAGTGCAAAGCTAAGCCAGTCATATACAGTAAATCCTTCATGCAAAAAAAAATCCTTCTCTTGCTAAAATGTTAGAAGCAAGCAAAGATGATTATTTATTCCCTTCCTCCCTTTCCAACACTTTCAACTTGAATATTTCCACAGATCTTTCATTTTAATACTGTTTACGGGGCATGTTGAGACACCACGCAAAAAAGCCTACAAGCCCTATTCGTCTACTCTCCTATCAATCCTCTTCCTCTCCATGCCGGGTTGCTATCATTTTCATCTCCTTAACTTTCCATTATAATTCAATTACACTTTTAAAAATAATCTTTCCGAATTCATCACAAAGGCATATTAAATCTCTCTGAATAAATCATATGTCCTCTTTCTCATAACCTCTCTGGAGTGGCGCTCTCACGGAAAAATCCATGAAAATGTTTTCATAACATTACTCACTTCTCTGCCTATATGTCTCCACTCAGCGACTCAGCACAGCCTTTTTAATATTTCTTTTCTCGATTGAACTTAAGCCACCAAGCAACCAGGACGTTTTTTTTCGCAGTTAAAAGCAGGATAAATCGATGATCTGACAATATGAGATTTTGAAAAGGACTGTCTTGGAAAGAGTGAGAGACTAAAAAGTGGAACTACTCAAATCTATATTTCTTTCCAGAAGCGAAAAATTCCTTTTCACTAGGACCTTACACCTCTTACCTTTTTTTTGAAAATTCGGAATAGTCATAATAATAATACAGTATAGATATTTTTCGGGAAGAGCTCACGATCACCCCTCTTCCACCTCGACTCGCCAAGCTCATCTCCTCATGTGTACGCACATAATGCAAAAAGTGTATAATGGAAAAGAGCTTAAGAGAAAGAAAAGTAGTGGGAGTAACGGAGTGTGGATCGTGACGATCGGATCGCACCCTCCACACAAATTTTCTTTCCCAGTACAAGAAATCGTTTTTCCCCTCGCTCTCCTCATTCTATTTCTTCTCGAAGAAGAAAAGAGAGTAAAATGTCTTCCCCTTGTTTCCATCTATTCTTTGAAGATAAAGACAGAGAGAGAGACGCGCCACGAAGAAGGGAGAAGAAAAATTCAAAATCAAAATCCTACCAAAAGTCTCCTCTTTTGCGAGGAGAGAAAGCCCTCCTTCTTCCTTCTTACACAAATGCTAAGATCCAGCCAAAAAAGATTTTTTTTCCTGATATATATCGCAAAATAGGGGAAAGTTAACGAAACTATTTCGTATGTTACAATGGGAAAATATGAACTAGGAAGATGAAAAGAGAAAAAAAAAGTTTTTAAGGAAGGAAAAAAACATTGAATGCCTCTGCCTTTTAAGCTTTCCATGAAAGTATAGGACTACTGACAAAAGATGAATCATCGTCCCTCTCACCAGATTTCAGTAGAAGCGATGGGTTATATGTACGGCCGAAATTTCTTCCTTGTATTGTACAATAAAAATGAAAGTTTATCGAAGATGATGCCCGCTTGACAAAGGGAAAGCGCCATGGCTATTCCCAAAACGATGTGTCTGTTTTCTTACCTATTACATCTAAACGGACACATAAACTGATATATCTTCATTTAATTTTGCATACTGCGTCATAATATGCATACATACATATAATTTCCATTCTACTTCAGAAAAGGAATTTCTTATCTGTGCTATTCATTTTATAGCGTGGATAATCAAGTGAACTTAGGATTGGATCTTTTACAGTAAAACTGAATATTTTCTAGTGTCAGGTGATGTCATCAAGATAGGTGAAATTGAAATCCATGCAAAACTTGCATTATGAAGCTTTGCCGTGTCAACTATTCCTTTTCATAGTAAACTACTTTTCACAATCAGTAATGAAGTAGGAATCAAGAAGTGTCTCCATTTCTCATTCAATTTACGCTACTACAGTTTTTTTCCTTTTTTTCTTCCATACTTGCAAAGTAAATTGTGAATTCATCACTTTTTTTTATCCACTATGGCAATGCTCTGACATCACCACCGCCACCACCAAAAATCCAAGACTGCCACCGTCATCAGAGGATGCATGCCAGTCAGCAGAATTCTAAAATTTCTACCTCGCTCTTCCATTTATACTTAGCTCTCAGCTTCACTCCCTAACAATCATCGACATACCTTCCGCATTCATTTGCTTTCTCCGGAGCGTTCATTTATCTCTCCATCAATTTCAACGAGCCACTTCATCTCACTCTCTCTTCTCACTCGCTTCATAGCTATTGAATAAAAATGGTTCATTTTCCTTCCGAGCACTCTATAACAATGTGCTATTTCCAATAATATCATCACGATAATAATCAATGCTCTCTGCTACGGTATTGCTTTCACAATGAACTGGAACATTGTGTGTGAGCATTTCGCTCGTGGGGCTAAAATAGCTCTCCAAACTAACAAAGCAAGTTCACTCTAATGCGCTTCATCTAATCACCGTCATCATCGTTTCCACCAGTGTGCATACCTTACGCTACGGGAAGAAGAGTCGAATTACCTACTCTTCGGGATATACCTATACAAACCCTCACACGATATACATTTTATACGAATCATTACATAAAAATATTTTTTTAAATGGATAAAACCATATGTACAAAAACTGCGCCCACTTCAACTTGTTTTATCTCCTAGAATCTTTCTACATGTAGTTAATTTCATTTCTCGGAGTGGATTCGCACAACGCTCATCAAAGGTAGTGGTGGTTTACTAATGCATTTTGCTTTCTATTTTTTTGCTGTGCGGATTCCTCAAACAAACTCGAATTTTCTCTATAAAAACTCTATGCGTATCAACCTCGTAGCCCCAATTTTTTCTTGCAGACGCCTTTTCCAACTTATGAACTTATTGACAACATAAGCGGATTGCATTTTTTTCCCTGCAAAACAGTGGGTAAATGGGAAAAGGTATGTTTTTGAAAGAAATGGGTAGACTAATCTCTAAGCACACAAAAACTATATTCAATGAAATCCTTTCTGCCACCATCTTCCAAAAAACCCCAAACTCATCTGCTGGCTAATATGAAAAGTTCACACGAACAAAGAAAAAAGGCAAACATGAAAGTGAAAACTTTGGACTGTTTGGACTGTTATCCCTCATAAGATATTTAAAAAATGAGATGACAAGGTGGCCATTACCAGCTACGTTTTTTTCTCTACCTTGACAAGAGTGAAAAGGAGCTGGAAGATATAAAAAATTTTTGTTATATAAAGAAAGCGGGCTTTTCAAGGAAAAAGCAACCCAAAGTCCATATTTACATTTGATCATATAGCCAGCTGGCATTGCCGGATTGAGTGGAACAGTCGGCGATATATTTTCGGACAAGATGAGATGCAGATTTAATGAGGCAAACAAGGGAAAACTGTGCCGCTGTCGTTGCCATCTAATGTTTTATGCAAAGTGTGTATACTCATTCAATATTCAGCAGAAAGTAGGTATGTAGTGGGACCCTATCCAAAAAAAAATGTTTTATATTTCAACCCATATATTCTCCGTAAATGGGAGAGTAAACAGAATTGAACTGAGCGGCTCAACATCCCCAAATATTCCTCCTTGACTTTTCTCATCTCATTCCCTCTCGAAAGTAAAACTTTTTTTTACCAGTTTTCTCCATTCTCATTGTCTACCATATGGACAGAGTATATTTTTTTTATCCGTTGCTGTACCCTAATGACATATTTTTACGCCTTGCGTGTCACACAGAAAAAAATCCGTAAACAGGGAAGAAAATTTTTTTTTAAGGATGATAGTCTAAATGGAAAGAGTACAGCGTTAAGGGATAAGTTAAGATTGAAACGGATCATCACTCTTGTCTCTCTCGTGTGCTGGCTTTTGCCGCTGGAAATAAAAAAAAAGTGGGCCAGAAGAACTTGCAAACTCTGTCATCCAATACCAATTTGTTTCCCTTTAATGGACTTCTCTGAAAGCTATCACAACAGGGATAAAACACACAGAAAAAACCGACGTTTTACTAGTAGAGTCGAGAAAAAGGGATAAAAAATCATGTTGTCAGTGTCCTGATAGTACTGCTCTGTTGGGGAATGTTGTACAAAGTTACATCTTCATCTTCTCTTGTACCTAGAGCTGGAGTAGGGACTAGCTAAATAATATTAAAGTGTAAACTGAGTCAGCCCAAATAATATTTTTTTGTATGTGATGTCCTCCATGAAGATAAATTCGCTTTCCTCAGGCGACTCATCTGAGCAAATGGGGAGGAAGGGATTATTGCGGACTATATTTTTTCAACAGCAGTTCCTCCACATCCCTCCATTAAGCTCTGTCTGAAAGATATAATTTTTTTTTCGGTGGTGCCTAAAGAGCCGTGTACTATTTTTAATTTACGTTGACTGTCAGTTTTCGCTTTCCGTTTGACCTTAGCTTTGCATTAAGCATATTCCAGTAAATAAATAATGCCGCGTTTCACATGGAAATGGGAATATTCAACTGGATTGGAAGTAATATGTTTGGAATACAAAAAAACGAAAACGGCTCGTGTGTGTGTGTCTGCTGTTGCAACTTTTAGCTTAAAATTGTTATGACTAGACTATACATGAATAATATAGATTGCAGCTTTGTCCTTGGCGTGGAGGTGGTAGGAGTGATGCGGCAGAGGTGAAAGAAGGCATTTACTTTGACAGATTGTTGAGCATTACTCGCTGACAGGCCACACACAACAGATGAAAAGAGGAAATAAAACAAAAAAAAAGAGTGGCAGTGCAGTTATGTGTCATGTCCTTCGCTCCATTATTTTTTGGCGTGATGTTTTGCGCGGTGGCTGGTGGCGGCGGTGGTGTGAGCTAGCAATACCGATACGAATGGAAGGGCTTACCTACTTCCAATAATATGACTGATGAGGATGAAAACGAGAGTGGCTCTGTTGCTGGTGAAAACTAGGAGCTCGACTACTACTACTTGAGCTGACAACGGCACTTCCGCATCTTCCACCTCCCCCGTTGTCACCCCGTGCATAATGGAATACTTGAGGGGACAGGGAGGTCTGGTGATGACGGGAGCCACTCTTTGAATAGCTAAACGTACCTGTTTCCTTATACGGCATGTTTTACATGGATATCTTCTGTAATGTAATCAAATTCTAATATGACTAGGAACTCTCAAAAGAGGATTCATAATGTCACTCAACGGCATACATAAATTCTTCATGGAAATGAACGAAATTTTCTGATTTCTTAACTACCTACACACCAAACATCATTACCCGAGCACAATGACGTTAGAGAACCAGGACAAAAAATTCTATTTTTGATTGAGGAAAAAGGAAGAAAGGAATTCTCGGAATATGCCCTCCACACATGCACTTGTCTTCTTGTCGCTAAGCGTAACAAGCTTTCTACCCAATTTCTTAAATACAGATCTTTCCTCATTTCCTCCTTACCATCTCGGATAGCTTTGATAGGGGAAAGTTTTCACGTTCTCGTGCTATACTGACAACGTTCCCAATGCTTCTGCAACTTCCCCTTCTTTTTATTACTTTCAGCCTAGTAGCTCTCGTATGAGTGTAATTACACGAGAAACCAAGAAAGCAGAAAGCAGTTGTCACATATTTCGATTCCAGACTTTTCTCCACATTCACTTAAAATCCGGTCGTCCTTTTTGCTACTATATTCTTGAGGCAATTACGTGCACTGCTTTCTTTTCGCAAACATTCACTAATTATCCAAATTGTAATTAGAGGAGGAGAATACTAGAACATACTTGCACAGCTCAACTATGTTTTTTTTTTCACCACACGATACCTACCAGCAAACAAAAAAAGTTCTAATTGATTTTCAGTATTTGTCAACCGATGGACAACGATAATCTCCTTGTACGCTTAGTTTTCAAGAGGAGAAAAAAATATTCTTTTTTTCCTTCTCCACTTTTCAACTATTTTTCCTTCTTTGGCTCATGTGAGAGAATACGAAGAGCTGAGTTCACCAAACGCCAACTCCCGTCTCCAGTCTCTGACTCCAAGTAAACAACTGACTGGCTACAAGTCCAGTCTCCCTCTCCTCACTTTCCGCACACACTCCTATAACGAAAAGCGACTTTTTTTTCCTCTTTTCTGTTTTGGAACCGAAATCGAGTGAGTAAGCAGTATCCTGACATAAGGCCTGGAATCCACTAGTTCTGCTGCGTAGCCTCCACACACACGCTCGCACACTCGCACACACGGCAACAATGACAAGAGTACTAGGACGTTGCTGGAAGAGCAGCAGCTGGCAATATGTTTGCGCACACAGCCACACTTTCGCTTCACTTTCCCTCACTTGAACTCTTCAACTGATATCCCCCGCCTCTGCTTTTGTCTTCGTGATCATGAATCTCGTCAAAATTTATAAAAACCTAGCTCAACAATGGACGGACAACAACAATACTCCGAGTATATTCTTGAATACACTCAGCAATAATATAAAAAAAAACTTTATATATCCTTTTAAAGCCATGCTTCGAATAACTTTCCAGGATCCACATAAAAGTCCGGATTCCGAATCTTTTTTATTTTTTTATTTGGGTATTTCTGCTTTTTATGAGTTTTCCAGCGGTAGTCATAGTCATAGTCATAATGCCACCCTAACCATGTACACGCATATATAAAAGTGGAAAGACAAAAAAAAACACTTTTTTTGTGCGGAGAACAGTGGAGGGTTGCTCCGAGCCCCGATATTCCTACTGGAAAGCATTGCATTGCGTGTACATATGAAAAAGCTTCTCATTTACGAGCTCTTTCTTTTTTCGAGGAGAGGGTGAGGGAGAGAAACTGATACTGCAACTATATATCCCAAACTGGCAAATAGTGTGTATGAGCGGCAGTAAAACCCATCCACTTCAGAATATTATATGAATGTGCATTATATATATTTTAGCTCTCTTATTTACATTAGTTCTGCTCCAAAACCGCTATTATACTTTACAGCAGAAAAGCGCATAAGACTTTTTCTCTACCCAGTGACGGATCGATCACTCGGGGGTTGTCTGCCCCCTTCCAACCACACGTTCTTCACTACCTACTAGTATATATTTCTACCCGTATAAATGCCCGTCACTATATATATATATTTTTTACTCACACTTTCCAACCCGATTATAGCATGCACAGCATTTCATTTAATTTTTTTTTCTTAAAATTTTTTTATATAGATTCATATTAAATACATAAATGCATACATAATATCCAACTTAAATCGCTCGCTCTCCCATCTTTTAATTTTCTGCAAGGATCACTCTCATTAAAAGGAAATCTTTGTAGAATCCCTGAGGAAGCTAAACTTATATATCCCCGTATTAGTCACGCACTACGTATTTATTAAAAACAAGGAGAACTCTCCTTCCCTCCACGAAATTCTGAGTAACTTTTTCTGAGCTTTTAAATGAATAAAGCCATTTATTAGGAGGAGATCGTGTCTAAGAGGATGTAAGGGAAGATGAAAGCCAGGTATTGTGTGGGCCGTATGCTCCACACTCACCACATCACAATCAAGTTCACCTTTAGCCCCGTCCTCTCCTTCCAAGAAAGGAACTTAAATGCCGGACAATATCAGCACAGCACACAAACTCTCATTTTCATTCATTACGCCATGTGGAGAAAGCAATGTAAAGATTTACACAGCGCTCCGTTTTATTCACGGTTTCATGGGATGGGATATATTGGAACACTCGAACTAATAAATACCGACCATGCTTTCATGTTGTGTTTACCGAAAATAACATGCTCCTTCCGTGCCATTCCTATTTTTTAAATAGCGGTGTATATAGTGACGGTGGTCGTTACAACCGAAGCTTTTGTTTCTAAGAGAAAATAATAAAAACAAAAGTACGAGTAAAGAGTACAAGTGGAGAGGGGAGAGGGAAAGTGAGCTGGACGAAACAATAAAAGAAAATTCGAATGCGAAGTGGCAGGCTGCTGCTACACACATCATCGTGTGTGTGTGTGTGTGTTTACTGTTTACCCCTTACTATTAATTCTGGAGCGGTATTTTACTCCTGAAATGGGTACGAGAAAATATTTATATTAGCTGATGGAAGCGGAAAGGTTCCGATATTATAAATGCATAGCTTTACTCCTTACAGCTTGTGACGGGAAGGGAATAGGTGGGGGAGTATGAAACTTTTACTTATTTATGTGTACTCATGGCAGAAGGTAAAAAAAGGGGTTCTTTCCACTTGCAAAAATAATAAGTATGTGGAGTGCAAGACTGAGTCAGAGCTTGAGAAAGGATTTTGAATGAAAAAAAAATGTTTTTGCCAGGAACGAATTTCTGGCAGTGGATACCTTCCATTTTAATGAAAAAAATTAGAAAGTGGTCGGCAACCAACTTGGTAAAGCTGCTATAGTAGCATGTATCTTTCCAAAGTAGAAAAAAGCAGTGGAAAAAGAGTATCGAGAACGAGCAATGAAAACAGTGCAATGGAGAAAACAAACGGAGACAGCATTCTATCGCATGTGATCGCATCGCAACTTTTTTTTCATGTAAACTTTCCAAGAACTGTTTACACCACAATTACTTTGAATAGATGGAGGAAACCAGTCAACTGAATACACCGAGAGGGAGAAGTCAATGGGAATTTATGAATCATCACTATTCACCAAATCGCTATGAAAAGAGAAGTCCCTGGATAAAGCATGACAAAAATATTGCGGAGTAAAAGAGCTCAAATAAGCACGATTTACTCTTTTTCATGAATTTTTGCTGAACCAGCTAAGCTAATTTTGCAGTCAGTTTTACCCGTTACTGGCTCACTGATAGTATACGTGCGCTTGCAACAAAGCTAAATTTAAATGCACTGAAAATACCCACCATCACTCGCTACTCCGGGTGGAGATGTCTCCTTCTTCCTACTAATTTTCAAAAGGTGCTCTAAACAGCTCCTTTAACACGGAGAAATGGCTTCAAGAGGAGAACGGAGCTTTCTCCTTAGTCCTTGCTCTCGCAAACAAAGAAATTGCGAACCGAAAGGCTTTACACGTGAGCTTCCAAATTTGTAATATTGCTGCTTACACATAAATCGGTTTTTTCCAAGTTCTTTCACCCGCATTTTTGCACTAAAAGCAGCTGCTGTTGTCCTGTCATTTTGTAAAGGGAATGCAGTGTGGCATGGTAAATGGAAGCTTAAGTAAAAAAAGGACCTGGAAATCCTTTTCTCCACATGGCTAAGTGTTCATTACTGCTAACCTCCAGCTTAATTTCTTAACGAGATCCAGCCCTTGCCTTTCTGATTTACAATTAAGCGTCTTCTTTTTCTTACACCTTATTCAATCGGTTGTGCCAAATTGGCCCAGCAATCTCATCGCATTCACCGTCCAAATTAGCGCTTTCAATTATTTCCCATCACCTTTTTTCTTCTACTCTGAAAAGTGCCGGTAGTCAAAGGGCTTAATGAAACTAGTGCAATCAGGTTACAGTGAAAAACGTTGCCAATGTAAATGAGCAAATTGTCCTAGGGTGCAAAGCTAATTAGTAGGAGAAGAAGGCAAAAAAAGGTAGCAAGTAAGATTAAGTCATTTATTAAACTAATCAATATACGCTCCTAGTGTTTCCAGAACACTTGCATATTCCAGCTAGGTAATTAATATTCCGTTCGCAGAGCAAAATTTCTTATTCCACGAAAAAAAGTTTATTTGCAGACTCCGCTTTTCAATTCCGAATTTTTTTTGTCAAGCCCCTTCATTTTTTGTCATTATAACCGAGGCCACTTCCACTTTACTACTTTCGTAGAAGACAATAGTGATGACAGTCTGCTTCCAATTTTGAGAAAATGATTTCCAGATGAGCAACATCTCCTCCAAATCAAGCTTTTCCAGGAAAAAAGCGGGAAGCTGTTTCAGTCCTCTTTCGCTTCATGCCATTATGCCGGAAGCCACCTGTGTGAATCCATCTCCATATTCGCTCACCCAAACACTCACACGGCCACTACCATTTTTCTCCTTTTTTTACCACTGCAATGCGTTCTCTACCCAAAAAAATTCACTGGAACGGCAAGCTGCAGCTTTTCCCTCCCATTCCCTTTTTCTCTCTCCTTCATTGTCAGTGGAAGGACATTTATGCACATATTTTTTTTAAAGTGTCTACCCCCGCCTGAACCACGACTTTTTATTTAGCACACTTCGATTTTTACGTGCCGACTTTTTTTTCTCTTTCAATAAAAGAGCTCCACCAAAATCAATTCTTTCCCCAGACTAAACCACAAAAAAATTCCATTATAGGAGAACTCCTCAGAGAGAGAGAGCAGAAAAAAATCTAAGCTAATTTAAGCAAAAATTGAATTGAAGAAACAAGTAGGAAAACACTCCTGAGCACTATCAAACCTTATATAGACTTTCATGCTGCATACCGATCAGATATGACAGTGGGGCTGTATAAAGGCTCCCGAAATCCCTGCACAATCAATTACAGCATTGTCATCTTGTTAGATTCTTCCTTGCCCTAAAAATTGAGTTGTTCAGGCGTTGTTTGTTCCCTGCTTTGATTTTTTTTGCATATCTTTATCAGGGGAATGTGCATGTGTGTGCTATAAAAAGTACCGTCTCCATTTCCGCTCCTCTTTTTCTTTACTATAAAAAAGTGCTCCTGCTGGTCAAAGAAATGTACACGTTTTAGAGCAACATCAACAGAAAAAATGTGGCATGACGGGAGAAAGAAATCACAAAAATTTCGCTGGAGGATTCAATTTTCGAGGAAAGAGGCACATCTGATCTTGGCTTGTGATGAAAATAAAAAAAAGCTCGGCTGAGCTTATACTTGGTAGTTGTCTCTGCAGCCTTTCGCCGGGTTTTCCTTTCCTCAAAAATGCTAAAACTGTTCTAGTCTTTTTTATGCGTGAGCGAGCAGACCAACTCTGTCGGCACACTCAAAAAAAAATCCAACGCCGCAACCCGTCTCCCTTTTTTTACTCCCCTCTTAATATTACAAAATAAGAAATGACCCAGCCCGACGAAAAATAAAAATGGAATTTAGCCAGCTCGCGCTGCTTTTTTCTTTGGTTGCCAACCAAAGCAGTGCAACTATCAGTGGATCACATCATGAAAAATTGCTTTCATCTTGAGGCTTTCAATTCAATAGAATTGGAGTCGCACAATGTCATCTCTCTGGAACAGCCATTCACTTCCTTCGAAATGGACAGAAAGATGCTTTCACGCAAAAAATACAGTGTACGTTTGCCACTAATAACGACCGTTTGTATGCATCCCACTTTATCCATGAGGAAGCAAATGGGAGAGGCCGAAAAAAAAATATTCCGAGGAAAGCAAAGCACAAAGCTGAAAAAAAATGTTGAGCAGCCAAAGATAGCGCCAACGCCAGCTCATAGGACTTTCCCTCTCACTCACTCTTCACGGTTATAATGATATCGACTATCATCGCACACACAAGCATAACCTTATCATCAATTCATACTTCCTTCCACACTTCTCTCGTACGCATTCTTTTATCCCTTTTCGTGGTGAGAAAAGAGGGGCCAGAGGGGCTCCAGCTTTTTTTTCTGGTGGCAGTTTAACCTCCTATCCATTTCCCGTTCAAAGACCTCCACAAAAATCTCTATTGCTTAAAGTGGCGATCGAACGCTACATGAAAAATCTGTACTGAGCTCTAGCGCAATCAATTACTTATTGGATGAAGAAACTGGTGAAAATGAAAAGGGGGAGGTAAGTAGTACCCAAACTGAATTAATAGAGTTGCAGAGGAAGCACCCACCAAGTTAACTGCAGTTGAGAGGATTAGTGAAAAAAAACAGGCAAAAAAGGTCCATGCAAAAAGCTGAAACGATGAGTTCATGATGAGAGAGTGCTCCTAGTTTTTCCATTGCAACGTAAAACATCTAAAGCTAAGATTGAAAACAATGGGAACGTAATAAAAACTGTAAATTTGTCGGAAGAAAAACTGCGCTTACCTATCCTCCGTTATAACGCCATGTTTTGCTGCATTGCTGTGGGATCCAGCGCGTATCGCAGTTACTTCCCGTTTGTACCCTCCTTCGTTGTTTTGGTTTTGATGGCTCACCCGGCGGCCATAAATGGATACACCGGATTCGGACATGTACCCATCATTTAGTCGATTGCTATCGCCGCCACTACCATTTCCAGTATTGAGTAGATCACCATCGGATAAATATCCTGAGAAATTTTAAAAGAAAGAAATGCAGTTGAGTAAAAATTGACTAGCGTTCCTTGTACCCTCTAGCGGAAAAGGAGTTAAGATGTAGACTCAATAAATGGAAAGTCGCCTAGTCGCTAAAAGAGGTAGCGGTGGCAGCGATACCCATTTACGGAGCTTTGTTGCTTTGCTTTTCTTACCTGCACCAGCCATGTCAAAGTTGTCGATGTCTGCGTAGTCGTAGTCTCCCGTTGTGGATGAGGCATAGCCTGAAGTTGAAAATGAACCGGGTGGTGGTGGCACAGCCCGCCTTGTCATAACTCTGGAAGGGTCACAATATGGGTTTCCGGTGGGGTAGCCGTGTCGGCCTCCAATTGACTTGACTAGGGCGCGATTGGTGGTTGGTTGATTACCGTTTTCACAGGAACCTGTGTTTATCAAAAGGTTTGAGAATAGCGATACTTTAATTAAAACAAATTACTTCTGGCCATACCTGTTCGTCGCATTTGTATACAATTGGGCGCTGCCTTTTGGGACTGGAAGAATCCGTGTGAGCCTAATGTACCTGGAGGACTTTTAATATACCCATATGGAGAATTCCGGAACATTGGCTCCATCGGCTTCACGTTTAGCAGCAGGTCATCTTCGTCTCCCTCTGAGATGACTGAGTTTCCGTTATTCTCCTCTGACTTTTCCTTGTCCTGACTGGGCTCCTGGTTACTATCTGTAGACTGACTACTTTTCTGGTTTGCATTGTCTTCCGGAGCGATCGGAGAAGTGAGAGAGGTTCCGGAAGAGGAAGATCCCATTTCTACCGCACACTTACTCAGACTGCCCATCGAGCTCGAACCGGAGGCAGTGGACGACTCAAAACCAGGACTAACTTTATTCCCACTTGGGGGACTGTTTATGTCCAGCTTACCTTTCTCATTTTCTTGTTCCACTTTCTCATTGGGGCTTTCCTCCAGAGATGTTAAAATGTCATCAGTGGAAGACTGCTGCTGGAGCTGCTGCTGGTACTTGCTCGTCAACAGTACAGTGACATCGGATGAATTCGAATTGGAATTAGACTGGGAGACGGATGACGCCGAAAACTGTGACTGGGTTAAGGCAGAACCCGAGTCAATGCTGGACATAGAAGCAGTATTGGAAACGGAATTGCTCAGACTAGGCATAGGACTCACCAAAGCTACCGTTAACCCATTGGTACTGGATGGCGTCGTGTCAGTTGACTTGATTGACGAGCTCGTGGACGTCTTGTTGAGGGTAGACTTCTCCGATGTAAAGCTATTCTGACTGAGATTGGACCTAGAATCGCTGCTACTGCAAGAGGTCACTTCCGGTTTAGAAGTGTCCTGCGTTTCAATAGCATCTTCGGCATTCTCACTACTAACGCTAGATATATTGCTACACTTATTCTGCTTTGTATTATCATTAGGGGCAAGAGGTGAAGGCTGTTGTTTTGCTGAAGAAGGCTGTTTCGTGGTCCCTTTTACAGCTGCAGTCGGTTTTGGGATCCCAGTACCGTTTCCCAAAGACTGAAGTAATCCATTTGTTGTATTTGGATTGGAAGACATGTTCGTATTGGACGATGAGGTTGAGTTTAAACTTGTGTTTGACACAGAATTGTTCCCAACAAGATTATTGTTGAGGTTACTACTCGCA